>JAAIFI010000199.1:0-59948 GCA_011032875.1 Phlebia tremellosa | reverse complement strand
AAGTTTGAGTGTTTCAAGGACCGGGCCTTCACTGTAATGTCTCGATTTGACTGCCTAGCTCCGACTCCATGTGCGTGCGGTCATCCACGGGAACTAGCACCCTGTCGGTTCCAAAGAGGCGATAACAGTTTATGATAGGCATCTAGCACAGGTATGCTGCGTGAGCCACAAAGTCAATCGCGTGAAAAAGCCAATCAAGACTTGTTTCAGATGTTGGGATCGGGACTAGCTTTCATTCTACGACTGCGATCCGAGAGCATTGCGGGGAGGACAAGGTATGCAGTGCGCAGCGAAACGTCTTGACGGTTCTCGACAATGCAAACAAGACAAATGGGCGGAAGTGTTACGCAAGCATTGGAACTCACATGCTGAGGACGGGTTTGAAAATGTGAGAGCCGTTATACATGTTTGTTACCAGTGCAAGAACTTTCATGACCGCTGTCGTCCAGCACGCGAACAGTCAGCTAAAGATGATTATCATGCTTGAACGCATTACACTGCGTAAACGAGATGTGCTGTCCGTAGAGCGAGTGTTGATAGCTCTTGATAGTACGAGAGATAAGGCTACGAACGATGCTTGTGCGCATATGGACGTTCTTGCTCCACTATCAGTTTCACTAAGCCGCTCTGATGACGAGCACATCCATTCAGTCTGCATGAATTCCGGCTTGAGTTCTTGGGCTTGAGAACCTCTAAGTGCAAGTATAGATATTGCTTACCTGATGCCACACGCGGGCCGTAAAATCGTACTCTTGAAGAGAACGTTCCAAGCAAGGTTACGACATAGCTATACAGACGGAAGCGAAGTTAGCCTTCATGACTGGAAGTAGCTCATTACCGCACCTCCTGTGATTCATCTCAGGCTACGAGAAAAAATTTGTCGATGACTAGCCATACTGGTGCACATCGTACAAGGCGTAATGCTGACGCTAGCAGCAACCCTCGCTCTGCAGATGCTGCAGCCAAACGATAGTCAATACAGGAAGATAAGGCTGCTACATCGGATGACGAAATTGCTCGAGCATGCGAAAGTTCACACGGACTCGGCCGTGCATGCTTCTATGAAAACTATATGAGTCGTTGACTCGTCCAAACAAGGTGCAGACTTGCCGGCGAAGGATCGGTCGTTGCCAAGTCGAGCACGATGTCGATCGTGCCTTCGATAATTCACAAGATCGTCGCTTTGAGAGGGTGGCTCAACAAGTCCCTCAGCCGGAGGCCGATTTCTGAGCTTCCGACCTGGACCGATGAGTAAGAATGGGGCGTCCAGAATAACGCGGACGCACTATCGTTTGCAATGATGTTCACAGCGCCTCCGTGCCTCGACGGGAAACTCGCTCGGCTCGAGAGCAGTAAGTACTCCATGATACCAAGAATGCGAACTGGGCGGTTCGAGTAAAATTTCTCAGACGCAGTTTGGGGCTTCTGACAATTGAATAGAAGAGCGCTTGAGTAAAGCTGGCCTCGGGCATGTTCTGCCGACGTCGGAATTTTGAGGAGAAATCCTGTCGCATGCAACGAAGGTGAGTGAATAGTATGGACAGTGAGCCGCGAGGAACGCTGTGATATAGGACGGTTCATCGTTCAGTTGAAAGATAGAGATACTCTTTTGATGGCTTCATCTAGACTGCCCAGGCACGTCAAGAAGTCGGACTAACCCTGGTGCTTCTGCCGCTGTCACGCAGGACAGAACTCAGGGCACACAAAGCAGTGTCGGGCAGACGCAGTATTGTAACCAACATCTATCATGCCGTGCTTCCAAGTGTGAATCGTGAGAAACTGTCGAGATACGTGAACATGAGGCGTAGCACGGTCATCACTCACCAATCAAGAACGGGGCCCTTAAACGCTATCAAGGGTACAAGCAGTCCACGTTTTCGCTGGAAATCAGAAAGCTTGAGCAGTTAGTTCTCGAACTCAGTTTGGTCAAGTTCTGCGCACGCACGATAGAACGTGCCAGACAAGGACTTGCCATGGGCGAGATTGGCGGGCTAAAGATACGTATGTCTTCCCAGTCAGAAATAACGGAAGTCGCGATCCATCAAGTGAGGCGATACAGTAATAGGAAAGATGAAGATAGACGGGTACATTGAGTTTCACCAACGATGTTGTGGCACGACCTGTCATTTAGTCAATCTAGGCCACCTAATTGCCTCAAACAACGCGAAGCGCTACACGGATACTACACGGGCACTACTCAACTTGAAATGAGGAGGCTGAACCATTGTTCGCCCGTCCAAGGGCACACGGTCTTCAATTGAGCGGTCTGTTGCATCATCGGACGTGCTTGTCAGCGGTACGACGCCGTGTATGCCGCATCTGTCACCGAATACCATGGAACGCAGATGTACAGACGCGTCCTGACTAGACCGACCTATCGCCCGAAAAAGTAATCAAGAACGGAAGGCTGCACTGTATATAAAGTGGAAGTAAAAAGCGACTACAACAGCACCAGTCTTCAGCCCCTCGACACTTGCGAGCAATCCACAGACTCACCTACAATACCTCAATCGCCATGCAATTCTTCGCCGCTGCCTTCGCCCTCGTCGCTGCAGTCACGACAGTGACTGGTGCGCCTGTGGAAAGTCCTTTCATGGGTGTCATAAATGCGCCCACCGCGTCTTCAATTCTTGCAGCAGAACAAACATTCCCCTTCAGCTACTCGGTAAACAACTGGTGTGAAGAGGGCTATAACACGTTCCAGGTCTTCCTGACTTCGGGCACTGCTGCGCCCACTTACAACGACCTCGACGGGAGCGGCAACGTCCCGAATGCCCTCACCAATTTCGGCAGATTTGCTGTTGCTAACTTCGGTATGTGCCTCGCATAGACTTGTCTCGAGACAGCTGACAGAGATTTTTGTAGGCTTGCCTCCGCCAAGCAACCCCCCTCCTTCGAACCTTACCCTGCCAAGCCTGTCATCTGAAACTATAGAGAATGTCAACACATACTTGACTGTGGTGGAAATCTTCACAAGTTGCCCTGTATGTGTTGCATTCTTGAGACCAGTGCTTCATACTGATGACCGCCCATTTCGTAGGGTCGTGTACCGGAAGAATTCGGAGTTACCTCCGTTCCATTCGTGTACCAGAGTTCATGAACGGCGCCATATACGCACGGTCGATATAGAGGCCTCTACTTTCTTGTTTGAGGATTGATCTGAGATTGTTCGCATCTTTCACGGACGTTCCGTTCATTCACGAACTTTCACTTCCTAGATGGACTCCTGGAAGTAACAAACTCAGCGGACGATAGACGTACCATAGACTAGAATACCGTCATGCCGAATCGAATAGATAGTGTAGCGACTCACGAATGGAATACTTGTGGCTCTAAGAGTCCCTTCAAGCATAAACGCAGCGTGAGAGCATCGGAGCCTTTGGACTTTCGATGCTTTCGTTCTTGGAAGTTCGGAGATAATGAGAGAGTTTGACCTCATGCCGGTGGAGTGGGAAGAGAAGATGATTGCGAAGAGAGCGTGAGTCTGCATGTCTGGCAAGAAGATCTCAGAGGCATGGCGCGATTAGGCCAGAATGAGCCGCCGTTTACTACTTCCCAGAGAGTACTTATCGTGAATAGAGTGTGGCACATCCTGAGAGATGATACAACGATTGAGAGTACTCAAAAAAGACACTCCGTTAAGCTTAGTATATTGAAGGCAAAGACATCTGGCATAAGTAGGGAGCAGCTGCAAGACGGTTTCAGAACTGTCTACGGCTGACTGAGCCGTCGTTGTCGAGGTTATGGAGGGTTATGGCAAGACTTGAGGCTAAAGCTTGGAACGCTGAGCATATTCGGAAGATGCCGATCACCACGTGACAATATTTGCGCTCGCGAGGCAAGACGCGTTGCTTTATACGAACTTGAGAGTTGACCATCCTGCTCAGTCTCCGAGGGCAACGCTTATCGACGTAGCGCGGCGAGGGGCAGTCAAGCTACCATGAAGGTGACCATCAAGAATTGGCACGCTATAGCGCAGTGGCGATGGGACACAGGTTCCTCGGAACCAGACGACGCTGATGGTGAGGGCGACGTGTGTGGCATTTGTCGCGTGCCATATGAAGGCTGTTGTCCTGCCTGCAAAATGCCCGGAGACGACTGTCCGTTGAGTGAGTTTTTTTCGAACCAACTATCAGTAGAAGCTGACCGCATATAGTTTGGGGAGAATGCAGTCACGTCTTTCATATGCACTGCCTGCTCAAGTGGATAGGCACTGCGGCATCGAAGGGGCAATGTCCCATGGATCGAAGAACATGGGGTGAGTGATCATCAGGTTTCATACTAGACAACAGCATTCACGCCGATCGTAGTCACTGCTGAGAGGAAGGTCGACAACGGGAATACATCCTGACCAAAGCATGCACTGTGCACCGAAATATTGTATCGATAACCTGGTTCTGTAACATATCACTGTATCCACTATGCGCTTTGAAATTGGCACTTGTTCAATGTGAGCTTGTAAGTTGTGTATAAAATAAGTTTGAAGCCCACCCATCACTTAGTGCCCACCCAGCCACCCTTCACCTCACCAAAACTTATGAAGAGAGCGAAGCTTTCAGCACTAGATCGTCAATGCTCTCAATGACGCGCGTGGGAATTAACATGTTCTCTTTGATGAACCGTCCGTCTGTCGAAGAAAGTCAGGTCTAAAGCGGTGAACAATCTGCGGGCGAGGGCGATACGCACTGGGAGCATCGTTCTCTCTCGCCCTCCACTCTGCTTCCTCCATATCTTTGGCTACCCCGCTCAATATATGTCGTGCAACCAATCTTGTTCTTGCTTCATCTTCCCCAAGTTCAATCCACCACCGTTCATCTAACAGCCGACCGGCCTCCACCCATGGTTCAATGTTAAGAAACGGGTACAGACCTTCGATGACTACAAGGCGATGGTGAGGATATATGGAAACGGACTGCGGTGTAGGATCTTTGAGTTCATGGGAGAACGAAGGTGCGTATATAACGTCTGGCAGGGCTGTACTGGCTGCAGAAGTGGCTGATGATTCAGGCAGTGGCCGTCGAAGCTGCCGCACGAACTCCACATAGGACTGCCCGTCGAACGTCCAGTGTGCACCGCGCCTATCGTGTGCGAGCTTTGGGTCGGGAAATGCGTCCAGTTGGGCGCGCGATAAGTGCCATCCGTCGAGACCCACCAAAACAACCACATCTTGAGCCGGAGATCCTTCAGCCACCAGTCGGTCCCGTAACAAGCGGTTCGTGCGGTCTACAAGCATTTTGGACAGAGTCGACTTCCCAGAGGCAGGAACACCGGCGATGCCGACGATGAGGCGCTGTGTGGGTGGCGTCCTGCAGAAGTACCGTGTCAAAATGCTCGACTTCAGAAGGTTGGTGGCAGTGATCCACGAACATCAGCACGCGAGACGCGAGGTATTCAGCCATTTCCTCAGCGACCTTCTCCATCCTGGTCTATGCTCAGCCCCTTCTCGGAATCTTGAGGCTGTCTGTCCTCGGACAAGATGTAACTTGTAGCAACAGTCAGCGCAGGTCAGCGGCGCTGTGGCGAGCAAGTGATAGGCGCCAAAGCATAATGACACGCGTGTTGGCGCTAAACTGTGCTTGTAACTCGACTGCCGCACTGTCGCAGTACCCTTTCTCAACTACATCGTGGCGAAGGCTCTTGCTTTTATTATCCAGCTGCCATCACGACCATATTTCTTGTGCTATATAGCGCGAAGATTTTGCTACTGGCGTGTATAGCTCTTTCTTATTCTACCCTACCTATCATGGCCACCCAAGACAGAACGCTGAAACGAGCCGATCCCTCGACCATCCAGGACAAGTACCTCATGGGGTATCAAGGATGGTTTACATGCCCAGGAGACGGACCTCCTCTTGACCCTCATCACCATGGATGGCTGCACTGGTTTAATTACCCTATCCCCGACGGTGGACGTCCTAATACCGACCTCTGGCCCGATGTCTCTGAGTATTCTCCCTCTGAGTTATTTCCTGCCCCAGGTCTGAAGTTTGCCTCTGGCGATCAAGCTTTCCTCTTCTCTTCAAGAAATGCGCGTACTGTAGAGAGACATCTCCACTGGATGGCTTTGCATGGTGTAGACGGCGCCTTCCTCCAGCGTTTTCTAGGGCAGTGCGACCTCGAGGGCGGCAATGAGGCGATTCGAAATCAGCGAGATGAGGTAGGAGATCGCGTACGGGAGGCAGCCGAGAAGGAAGGCAGAGTCTTCGCAATTATGTACGTGAATAATGCCCTACCACGGGACCTACCCCTAAAGTATCCATCAGGTATGATATATCTGGTGTTGCTCCAGACCGCATACAACGCGTCCTTGAACAGGATTGGATTCATCTTATCCGTGAGAAACGTGTCCTCGACAGCCCGAGCTATCTGCGAGAGAAAGGCAAAGCTGTGGTGACCTTATGGGGATGGGGCATGAACGGTGCGAACCATGATCCCGCAACACTTCGTGCTTGTACCGCTTTTTTACGAAACAACACCCCTGGTGGCGCGTATATAATGGGCGGTGGCCCTGCTTACTGGCGAACCTCGGACAATGATGCAGACCGGAACCCAGAATTTGTCAATGTGTGGTTGGAAGAGTTCGATGCCATCTCACCATGGACCATCGGCAGGTTTGGTAGTCCAGAACATGCAGATAAATATGCTGAAGAGGTGGTAAAAAAAGATCTCGAGCTCATCAGGAAGAGAAACGAGGAAGCAGAACGGGGCGTGTCTGGGAGACGGCATATCGATTTTATACCTGTCATCTTCCCCGGTGGTTCAGTGCGTGCTTGTTCCATTGGACTTGCTTTCTCTCAATTCATACATCTTTTGATATTCAGGGCTTCAATCTATCCGAAGGCAAATGGGGATGGAATGACATACCACGACGCGGAGGCCAATTTTTGTGGCGACAGTTATGGAACATGCGACGATTAGGCATCCGCACATTCTACGGTGCAATGTGGGACGAGTAAGTTTGTGTTCCTATGATGCTGTATGATGTGGTCTTACGTCAAGAGCAGATATGATGAAGGAACTGCATACATGCCAATAGTATCGAAAAAGCGTGAACTTCCTGTCCACGAGAAATACAATTTCATGGCTCTGGACGAGGATGGATTCGACCTTCCTCCTGATTGGTAAATCAACCCTTCGTTTATCACTATGTTGTAATGATTCTCATAGATATTACGACTAGGTATATGCGCATCGCTGGTTTTGGAGCAGAAGGTCTGCGTGGCGAGCGTATGCTCCATGAAAGTCTTCCCACAAAGGAGCTTCAGGATTATTGGTCCACAAGACCACGCTATGAAGAGAAAGAAAAACAGGACACTGCCGGTTCATCTAGCAAGACGGCCTGGGAAGATTGGGAGAAAGCCACCAAGAAGGGGGAGAATAAGGACGAACCTCCGCCCCCTCCGTATACGTTGGAGCCTGATGAGCCAGCGGTCCCTCCGAGACCCGTTGTCGGTGCTTTGAATGCTTCGCAGAACATCAATGCTAATAGACCCGATATACCACCTGCGGCACCTCTAGCTTCGCGACCTACTATATCTCAACCATCTAGAGCAAATGCAGGTCCACCACCCATTCCCACCACCTCTCGGCCGCAACCCAACTCTCCCCCACAAGCCAGCTACCCCCCACAGCCCAATTATCCTCCGCAACCTAATTATCCCCCTCAGCCAAACTCTCGTCCGCAGTCCCGCCCGCAGTCGAGCTCTCGTCCACAGTCCAGTCGAAACTCTTCGCCCTCTAAAGTTGATGTGTCATCGTTGGCCGATGATTTCAGTAGACAACGGATTTCCCCGCCTTCTTCCAATCGATTGTCGCCGCCTCCAGCGCATCCTTCTGGTCCTTCTACGTCCAGACCAGGCTCTCCTTACGGGCAAATCAAGCCTGCGCCTGCCCCATGCTCCCTTCCTGCCTTCCCGTCGTACCCACCCGGACCTGCTTCGTATCAGCAATCTTATCCTCCTTACGTGCAGCCTCAAGGTAATGCAGGATTCCCTACGCCTGGCTTCGCCCCACCGATGGCGCCGCCGCAACATCAAGCACCGGGTAGTTGGTCCTCGCCCCAGTGGCCACCCCCTCAGTGGGGTGTCCAGCCCTCTCCGACATCCCAGACGCCACCACAATCATGGTCGTCATATCCGGGATATCAATCGGACAACTCTGGATATGCAACACAGTACAGCGCACCGTACGGTCCTCCGCCTTCGTCATCACCTCCGCCTCTCAGGCCGCGTCCGTCGGTGTCCTCTGGACACTCGCATTCGCATTCGCAGTCACCGTCGCCCGGGCCTCCTTCCCCTGTGTCTTACGGTGCGCCGGAGCCAAATGTAGGAGGGTTTAGCTTCCCGCAAGCGCAAGTCATGTCGTCTCAGCAAGACTATGGCTATGCGTATGCCCCTCAGCCACAGCAAGTGCCACAACCATATGGGGCTTACGGGCCTAGTACGTATCCCGCTCCACCATCGTCGACGGGGCCTGCTCAGTATGGTGAGCCTTCTGATTCCGATGTATGACTAGTGACTCATTTACGTTGTACAGAGCCATACGCAGGAGGGCCAGATAGCTATCCCCACAGTAATGCCGCAGGTGGTTCTCTGACGGGAGGCCGACCGCCACCTCAGCATCCTGGAAGTGGCTCCTACCTCGCTCACTCTCCGAGCGCGTCGTCACGACCCTCGGGAGGCTCAAGCCTGTTCGGTCCTGGAAGGCTACAGAGTTTGACCCAAAGTGAGACTGTTCGAGATTACTATTCGCATTCGTGTATCTGATTGTACGAATGTAGCTGGACTATCGACCGGAGGTAAGCTTCTCAACAAGTTCAAGAAGTGACGTAGACATTTCAGATTTATATCGGACAATGTACGTCGTCATACCTCGTGTTGACTAGCACTATCTCTAACCATGAGGCATGCTTCTAGTGCATCGTGTATTATATGATCGTGTATTCTTGAACTATCATAACTAGTGCTACCGTCAACCTAGAAGTAGTACATTCTCCTAAACAAGGATAATAGAAATTAAGTACCGGGCATCGAACAGACATTATACTGAGGGTTTCGTTGTCATTGTTTAGGGCAAAGCAAAATAGGCACGAACGTGGGATATTGGCACAACACACATAATAAGATGTTGGTTAAATGGCAAGCTGTGGCGACACAAGACACGCGATCTAGCAATGACGGCAAGACGTCATGTGTCAGATAATGTCGAGTGCGGATTAGCAGGTGACTACTCACAATTCAATAGCAAGGGACTGATCGCAGCGCCAAGAAACGCTGAATACGCAACGCTGACGAGCCAATCAAGTGTGCAGGACGAGCATGCATCCGCCCATCTGGTTCATCTCTTTCTCAAGGAGGGCAGGACCTGGGAGCTTCCCTGTCCAACCAGTAGGGTGGTACGGCGTGGCAGACGTATCTTCGAACGAGTCGCGTTCCTCCATGTTGTGCGCGTCGCGGAAGGGCTGCACGGGTGGGAGCGGCACGGGCGTCGCCTTCGCGTACGGCGTGAGGTCGAACGCCTTCAAGCTGTCCGGCACCCAGTGTACGGGCGACGGCGCGCGGCGGCGGCGCTTGCGACGGGGAACCGCATCGCCGCCAGTGGGGTCGGTGGTGTCTGAGCTGATAGAGGGGCGTTTGCGGCTGCGCGCGGAGTTGCTGGGCGCGGCTGGCTCGAGGGTCGAAATGGAGAAGGTAGATTGGGATGATCCTGCGGGCGAGGAGGTGGACGGCGATGCAGTGGATGTGGTCGGTACCGCGCTCGTGGGCGCGGTGGAGGAGCCTGCGTCGCCGATGGACGATGGCGGATTTGCGGCTTGGGCGTCGGGTCGGGAGCGACAGCGCTTAGCGTGTCGATTAAGGTTGGATTGCACACCAAAGCGGCGCCCGCATGTCTCGCATTGGAACGCTGATAATTGCATCATGATTCAGTTTGTGAGCGCAGGCACGCGCGCGATACATTGCTACGGACCTTTCTCTCCGGTATGAACCAGCAGGTGCTATAGTTCGATGTGGACGGGTTAATGACGGAAGACGACTGTATGAGCTCAACGAACCTTGCGCAGAGTACTCGGCCTAACCATATGGAAACAGGTGAGCAATGTCAGTCTTTGGGTCGGTTTTCCGAGGATGCTCACCGGTCGAACGCCTTGTGGCACATCCAGCACGCATGTTTTCTGTCGGTCGATACCTCTGACTGTTCAGCTTCATTGTAGTCTCCGGGCGGCGGGGACGGGGGCTCTCTGGACGTCGAGTCTAGGATCGGTTCGTTAATAGGCTGCTGGAGAGGAATTGCCATGTTGCTCGACTGTAAGCTATCGAGGGTGAGCGCAGAGCTGCTAGGCTGGGAATGTGGGAGTAGGTATTCTGAGGACAGTGCCGGGTAGGCATACGAGACGAATTTATTGGAATACGAGGCATACGCCGCATCAGCCAGCGACATGCTGGAGTTGAAGAGAGGTGGAGGCACCCATACGGAAGTGGAATACGGGTCGCCTGAGGAGGATTCGGTGCGTCCGAGGCCGGTGGCGTTGGCACGACTACTCGGACCCACCAGTGCGCACGCCTCATGACCACTGGCGGTCGATCCCACCAAGAAGCTGGGGCTACTGCCGCTGCTGCAGCGGGCAGACATGGTAGGGGCGTGGGCTGGATAGCCCAGCGAGACTGTTGCGGACGGACGAAGAGCCATCCGATGGGGCACCTGGGTTCACCTAGAGGAGAGGACAGGCGCGGTCAGTAGCTGTGGCAGGAGACGACGAGGAGGGAGACACGCGGATAGCTGATAAGTGTCGTATATATACAATCTTCGGTTCATTGTTTTTGTGCGGGCTTCTGGATCTTGGAAGGGAGGTTTCGCTAGCATGCCACACATGCCGATGCCTGTGCAAACCTTGACTGGCAACACTCCCATGTACGTACAAAGGTTCTTCCAGCTAGCTTTGCTTGGGAACACTAGTCCAACTTGAACATGTCTGCAGACGCCCCCGTAGCCGGGTCTGCACCAGACGAACATGTCACTACAGCATCACCCAACGTCAAGCTGCGGGTTCTGCGCGCACGTCAGGACGACCTCAAGGCTGTCTTGGCGGACCATCACGCGCGGAATGCGGTAGAGCAGGGTGCAGCAGGATACAGCACTACTGCAATTATTGGGAAGGCGAATATGGATACGGCCCGGGAATATGGCGGGGTGAGTCAAGCTGAACGTGTGTGGCAACCCGGCAAGCGACGATCGCTCGAAAGCGTACGACCAGGTGGACACTGGCGTCTCAAATCCTCTTCTGTACCGTCGCATGGCCTCTGCATGGCTGCATCTATCGTTTATCTCTATCCATCTCCACACAGTGACCCGACCAGAGGCGCACAGAACGAGCAACTCAATGATAGTCCAGTGGGTATCTCACAGGCGCAGAGAGGCCAACACGTGTCGCACCGTGAGCCAGGCAAGGGTAGACCAGGTCGCAGCCGATGTGGTTTGCATTGTATTCATTACGAGCATAGCATCTGCGACGGCGTGCATCAGCGCAGTCAACTGCTATCACAGCGCATGCGGATAACCACGAGAAAGGCGTTACGTCTGCTCGGACTGTCCAGTAGTAAATTGCTCACGGAAAGAGCCACGAGGCCGCGGTTGTTGCGACGAAGCCGTTCATTGATTATTCCACCGTACAGGCAGCAACGCCACAAGACGCGTACCATGTCTACACGGCCAGTGCGCCTCCATGCTTTCCGGCAGCTCCGCAAGTCCCGAAAATATAATAGGCACGCCTTGCCTGATCATTGTCTGGCCTACCCAACGTCTGACAGCTGCCAGATAGCAAGTTTGGTCAGCGCAGCGAATGCAACATGCCGCCTCCCTGCCTACCAATTTTCACGCACGTCCTAACGCCATCTACGTGGGGCCCCGCATACCAAACCTGGGGCCTCTCGCTTCCACCCCGCCAGTCGTCTCACCGCTGGGGGCAGGGCCGCTCCGAGCCACGTTAATTAACCAAGCTCTGGCTCGCTTCTGCGCTGGGATCGTCGGTCCCACCCTTCGCCTTCTGTGATAAATGAGACCCTTTACCACTAATCATGTGCGAGGCCGACATATCCTCGGTTAATGACTACTGCGTCTTCGCTTTGTCCCGTAAAAAGGCCAAGTGTGACGTGCGGGTTGCCTGTCTGAGCCAGAATGTATTAGCAATTAACAAATACCTGATGGGACCTAAAGTCGCACGCTTTCATTGCATACTTCTTAAGCTGCTGGTCACGGAGCTGGACTGTATGTCAACAATTTTTTTAACCCAGAATAGATATGCTAACGCACCAGTGCAGTCTGCTCATCGTGCAGCGGTACTATGTACTATCTGCTGAGAATCAAGAGCGAAAACGTCACTGCGGGACGGAAGTTCTCCCTTACCGACCGCAAATCTGCCGCGCGCATCTTCGAAGCTCCGTAGGGGTCGATCTCTGGAACGGAATGCTAATTGGGCTCTGCGATGAGGTGCGACGAGACACCCGAGATACCCGAGTCCTAAAAGTTGAATTGCCACTCACTAGTTCAATGTCCCGCAGCGTCAAAATTGCCAAGTCATTGCGCAGGCGACACCCAGATGGTAGCCTCTTTCATTAAAGAAATACATTAGCCAGACCAACTGTAACTGGCTAGCCTTCTTCGTTCTTTGGCTCGAATGATGGATCTATTGTTCAATTATCGGACAGGAACTCAGCCACTAGCTGCATGTACTTCACTCTCTCTTCGAAGTGGGGCATGTGGCTTGACTCAGCGAAAGTGTACCACTTCACCTGGGGTATGAGGCGGAAGAACGGTCACATGACCACGTCCTGAGCCTCGTCGTGCCGCCCGTTAACGAGCAAAGTAGGCACGGAGATCTTGGGCAAGTCCGACACGACGGACCAATCCTTCAGGGGACCACGAATATCGAATTCGTGATGACCGTACCTGTAACCGATGATAGGATGTCAACAATAGTTTCCCCAAGAGTTACGCACGCTGTGATTCGACGTACATGGTATAGTACACGGTAGGGTCCTCATCTAGTTTGGCAAAACAGGCGGTCAGGTCTTCAGGCATCGGATCGATGAGGCAGATGTAGCGAGCATAGAACTGACCAACCGCCTCTTGGTATTCGGGCGAGTCGGTCGTTCCCTGAGCCTCATGTTTGTCCAGGACGTCCTGTCAATGATGTGTGTTACTGTGGCGCGATCAAGCACTGTGCGGGACCGCACTTACCTGCACATCTCTCGGTAGCTTTTTGCGCAGTGTGTCGACGTTTGTCGCCCACAGGTGCACATCCGACGGGGCGCTGGCGAGCACCAGCTTCTTCAAACCCCTCGGACGTGTGGCTGCAAGCCGCGAAAGGAGCATACCTCCCCACGAGTGCCCCAGCGCGTCGAACTCGTGTATCCCGAGATGTTTCAGCAGATTTTGGAGCTCGTCCATGAAGAGGTCCTCTGTCCAGAGCGAGGTGTCTCCGTTCTTCTCTGGAAGGTGTGTTGATCGACCACCGCCGAGCTAGTCGTAGAAGACGAGTGGGATCGAGTACTGAGAAGTGAGATCGGCGAGTGGTAATAGGTAGTCGTGCTGGAGCCCAGGACCACCATGGACCACGACAAGCGGCAGGCGATGAGGGTGCTTGAGGTCACCCAGGACCTTGTACCACGTCTTGCACGGTTTCCCAGCGGTATGAACGTGGAACGGAGCTTCTCCTTCGGTGATTTGGACGACTGAGGTCATGCTGAATGGTGATGGATGTCTTGCAAGAAAAGTCTGATGGCAGGCTGACGACTCTCGATGTTATATGGTGACATTTCACGTCGCATATGATAGGCAGAGAGGTCGTCTTGCAATGTCGCACATGAGCTGGAGCTGAGCATCAAAACATGAAAGAGTGGGCGTCGCAGGCGGCAGTATCGACGATTGTCGGATGTCCGCGGAGTTAACGAACAGGTGCGCTTACATAAGACATAAACAAAGCCGCCCTTGTGCAGGTCGTCCTCGAAATTGCTCGACAATCCGAAATTGACACTACCACCTCGCCATGCCCATCTCAAGTGCGCAGAGGACCGAGATAGATGCAATCATCAAAGCGCTGCTGGACCTGACGACGACCCGGCGGAAACGCCAGCTTGCAGAGATGTTTCTCGACCTGGTCGATCCAGAGTCTTGGCCAGAATACTACGAGGTCATTTCCGTGTAATCTTCCGTGTTTCAGATGGGTGGATGTATTGATCGTCAATTCCTCTCTGTAGCTCATCCCAAGCCCGCGTTGCATTAACGGTGTGAAGCAGTCCCTCGCCAAGAACAAGTACAAGGACCCACTGCAGGTTTACGAAGACCTGAACCTCGTGTTCCTAAACGCGCTCTTCTACAACGAGGACGGAAGCCAAATCGCCAAAGACGCCAACACTCTCAAGGTAAGCGCAGTCTGCCGTGTGCTATCAAAGTCTCCTCTAACATGGCTGTGAAAATACAGCAACTTCTGGACAAGGAGTGGCGCGAACGCGCTATCCTTCCTACACCACCAACAGCGCTTCCCGCCTCCTCTGCGCAGGAAACGCACGCAGTACCGCTGCCCGAGCAACCACCGACACCCATCGCGTCTCCAGCTAAGGCTGCCACTGCCTCGCCGAAACGAGCGTCCGCTGCTGCTCCTTCCGCGCCCAAATCGCCTGAACGACAGATGTCACCGGAGATGGACGTCGACGTCGGGGGTACCCCTGAACCGGAGAGCGCGGCGCAGGATATGGCACTGGACAGCGAGAGCGACGCGATTGTGCAACAGTTAGAGAAGGGTTTGCCGAGGTGGGAGGGCTTGTCCGACCTGGGTTGGAATGCGGACATTCCGCAGGTGAGCCCTATGCGAGATTTCTTGTCGTGCAACGTATTCACATAGGGCCACGCTACGCAGGAGAGGTTCATCAGCATCGTCATGGCAATCAAGGGTTATGAAGACGAGGCGTGAGTGTAGGTTTGGTCAGATGAATCAGAGTACTGATGTTGTGGCATCAAGTGGGAATAAGTTGGTAGCGTCTCTGGAGGTCATGCCAGAGGACGCAGACATCCCAGAGCTGCCTTACAAAGTACGCCTATCCCTTCTGGTGTCTGTTTTCAGTATTGAGGACGCCTACGTACAGGCTCCGTTATCGCTGTCACTGATAGAGGTAATGCCCTCCCTGAACATCTGTCACCGCTCAATAATCATTGTTCCTTCCACAGAGTCGGGTCCGCTCTGGCTCCTACGAATCTGCCGTGGCATTCGATAAAGAGATGTCGCAGCTGTTTCTTAAGGGTCGCCGGTGGTACGAATCAGGTAGCGAGGCTTATGGAAACGTTCTGCTGTTACAGGTATGCCCTATCTACTTTCCCTATACGGTAGTCATCAAGCTGACAATACATACAGCGCCTGTATCAAGCACTGACTGGCCCGGATCCACCTGCAGGCCCCCCATACAAGTCGTCGACCCACTTTGCTGCCCTCCCCGCTAGCCCTGGCACGGCGAAACCTTTGCATAGCAGTAGCGATGCAGAGGGTGTCCCTGGTGTCACTACCTTCCGCGTGTCCGCCAAAGATCGCAAATTTGTGGACGAAGTGCATTACAAAGGCTGGACGGTCAAACTGGCAGACTGGATACATCTAGCGAATTGTGATGACCCAAGTAGGCCTATCATCGCCCAAGTATTCCGATGTTGGATATCGGAAGAGCCGTAAGTGATGCAATCGACACTGTAGTTCTCAGGGTCACTGAATACGACATAGAGCTAAAAGAGGGCTTCCGGGAATTACGGTGTGCTGGTATTTCAGGCCAGAACAGGTGATTAGAAAACTATATCGTATGCTGCTCCGCTGAGACGAATGCTTTACAGACGTTCCATCCTGTACAACGACAATTCTGGGAAAGAGAAGTTTTCAAGACTAGTGCGTGCTCCTTGTTATGAAAATGATATACATTTCAATTTTGAATAGGTCATTTTGCTGATCATCCTCTTGAGGACATTATCGAAAAGATTGCATGCCAATTTACAGCGCGACATATCCGAGGGCGGCCTCGTCCGCCTTATTGGTACCCAGGATGGCCGTTGTACGTGTGTGATTCTCGATACAACGATCGCGAACGCATATTCGTCAAAATCAAGAATTGGAACTCCTGCGTACCAGAAGAGGTGCGCAAGAGCGCGGAGTTCATGCCTATCTATCCATTTGAAAAGCCTGTCTTCCCAAGACGCTTCGCCAGCCCCTTCATTAGTGGGAAGCCGATCAAGGCCCCAGGTGGTATCGGGGATGTCATCGAGAAGGGCGAGGGCGAGAGAATTGAGGGGGGAGGTATAGGGAGGAAACGAACGAGAAAGGGTGTGACTGCTAATGCAACCCCCAGTCGTTCGGAACTAACAGATCGTATCGGTCAAAGCAAAGGGCTGTACGTCGGCCCGCCGATACCTGGTGTCACTGCTACGACGAACACTGCAGCTGCAACACCTACCTATTCCCAGCAGTATCAACCTGAACCCCAACCTCAGCCCGGTCGTGCACCGTCTATCTCACCTGGCAGCGCCATAGACCGTTCGATCATAACTGCTGCAGGTGGTACAGCCGCACTCGGCGGGAACGCAGTTGCTGAAAAGCTACCAGTAGAGACAGGTACGTAGTAGACCCTGTGCGATACGAAGTCACGCTCATGTGCGACACAGCCAAATACTTTGACCGTGATCCAGAAACGAATGAGGTTCTGTGGTTTGCAGCACCACCTGTGGACATCGCACATCCACCAGGACCGAGGTACAGCTTAGAATATCTTCATTTCCTCGCCCGAAAACGCAAGGCTGCCGCACAAGATGTCGATGCCATGGAAATAGATACTCCCAGAAAGAAAGTTGTCCAGCCGACAACGACGGAGCGATTGAGCGCACTCCTCGCTACCCTGCCGATGGATACAGCGCTGTCATAGCAAGCATTCGTGTTACAAGCTGGCAACGCCAGTCAGTGACTACTATCCTACTTATATCGGGTACCCTACATGTCTACTATAAATGCAAGTTAATGATAAATGAAAGCACAATACACTAAAAGTACATCCAAGATCCGCCAAACTAAATCCAGAGTAATATACACATACGACTGCTACCAAGATTTTGGCCTGTACATGACGATCAGTCCTCTGAGCAAACACGACAAGTGGACGACGTACCCAAAAGTGCCATTTTTAAGAGCTACACTTGCATAATCGGCGGTGTTCATCCAAACCATGTTACCCCACCACGACTGTATGGTATGTTCCCCTACGCGACCATTTCGAGGGTATTGCAAACTACGACGAAGGTATCAGTACACTGTGCGACACTTTGTTGAAACGGATATACCAGAAGAACACAAGGATGGTCCCAATAGCCGTCCCGGTATCTAGAGCCGCGGATAATACATCTGCAGATGGGTGAGCCAACGCCCTTGATTTGCATGTCGAAATGCAGGCTCACAGTTATATTTCGACCACCACCCGAAGTGACGCCGGCGGACGACATGTTGGGTTATAAAGCCAACTATGGCCCATGGGACATAGTTGAGAGGAGTCGCTGGGGGTATCCACCCGGTGCCGTTTACGATGACGGGGATACTGTTGTACTTCATTAGTCGCAACATCAGGTTGATGCTAATTGTGAGATCCCTTACTTGATATAGCGGAAGTAACTGTTAGGGTATTTCTTTGTGATGAACCACGGGATGCTGTTACGTTTTGTCAGTGTATTCTCAATCAACAACCGAGTGACTCTCACAGTGGTGCAATGGCCCCACCCAAGAAGAAGAATCTGAGGAAGCCATACAATTGACCCGGGGAGAACAGTAGTTTGGGGCCAACTACACCCCAGATCACACTGGCCGTGAAGAAGACGTCGGTGCTCGCACACGTGAAGTGGTCTTTCTGGTCTTTATCACACATGTCTGGGATGTTTTCAAACATCCATGACTGTACGGCAAGCTGAACGAGTCCGGCTATGACCGTGGCGACAACTTGACACCAAAACATTGTTCTTGGTCTGCGAAAAAAAAAATTAGAAACGGCCGATTATGACATCGGTACAAATATCCTTACGGTATCTTCATATAATGACCAAGCTTCATGTCCGATGTGAATGTGAGCGCTGTAAGGAAGGATGAGTTTTACTGCACAAAGGGTAGTATGTCACTGCCCGAACCTTGAGACATTGTCTGGTGTGGATATTAGAGTCTATCAAACCGAGTGGGACATAAGATATAGTACACACCACATAACCCCAAGTCTTGAACAACATCATTGCCAGAGGTTTGCCAGGCAGTACATATCCTACAATCAGTTCAGTTATCACGTTCAAGCCGATCTGCTGATTGGTGACCGCTTGAATGATGCCGATGGGTATGGTGTAGACAAAGGCTACAGCAAGGGCGAGAACGAATGCCCAGACAGGCATTTGTGTTGGATAGATCTCTATACTGATCACTCCGAACACAAACATCGTCAAAAATATGCAGAGGTACCACCATTCAGGCACTTGGGGATACTGCGCCATGAGTCTTGCGTGAATGTCCGGTTGTTCCGCAAGAGACCGTCGAGCTTGTACGACGATTTGCTTGCGGTAGTAGAGGAAAACGTGGACCATAGTTGCTGGAGACGCGTAAGATGAGCATCGGTTTATAAGACAGACTGAACAGATAATTACCCGTCACACTAGCAAAACTAAGGGCATACGATATCACAAAGCCCGTCGGCAAGAAGAGTGGGCTGTAATCCCTGTACTTCTCCATGTCCATCATCGTGTCAGTGAGGATGAGTGATACGTTGTATTGATGTCCTGTGTTATCGAAGGCGTTCCGCGAGATTACGGGCATATACTGCGAGTCCCATACATTGGTATAGTAGAGTATGGGTGTGATGAACCAGAAGAAGAAAACGAAACCAAAGGCAACGTTTCCCTCCGCCCACCATGGTGTCGCGAGAGGAGAGCCGATGAAAGCTATTTGTGACCAATCGAGAGTGATCAACGACATGCCGAGCCCACTCTGGTAGCCAAAGAGTTGATTTAAGACGACTTCAAAGCCATCGCGAACATGATGAGTGCGAGAACCGACCACACGGGAAGAAACGCACTGTTTTGGGGTTTGATCCAGCATACCCACGAGAAGAACGAGAGTCCTGTGAAGAGATATCCAGGCACAAAATCTAGAAGCGAGCGAAGATGAGAACTGTTTGTCGATCCATTGACTTCTATACTCACACCACACGGTTGCAGCCGTGAAGGCGTAGGCAAAGAAGCGCTCGCGGCTGATGCCACCACGCTTCCCCATACCGACGTACCATTGCGCGTGCAAGGTGTTGAAGAGCGCGCAGTATACAAGATTTGAGGGCCAAACTACGTCAACGGGTATCAGGCACCGATTGAAGCTGTATGTGAACGGAGAGCGCACTCATTGACGGCGGGGAAACCAGAAAGCGCTTGGCGATGCCCCCAATAGAGAACCCAATGAGCTGAGTGGACATAACAACCATGATTTGGTACCCAAAATTGTACGCTTGATGGTACTGAAAGCGCTGTACAGCGATAATGTCCGTCTGTCGTATAGTCAGTACAGACTGCGGAGATACGAGATAAGGCTTGCGCACGGCATAAGCAGACGTCGCCCCTACTCCTGCCATGATGGTCACTACAACATGCTCCTTGATGGAAAATGGCCCTGGGTTTAACGAGATTCCAAATAGCCGTCGTTGGGGGGATATTCGAGCACATAATCGTCCAAGAGGGAATGTCAGTAATTGCGCGACCAGCTGGGCGATGACATCAGAACCGACAGACCGCTTTCGCGATATTGAAACAACGCACCGGCCCTACGGTAATATTGGGAAATCGAAAGAAATAAAATTGATTCACACCCGGTATCACCACTGCCCATATCAACCCAAGCACCCATGCGCGTAAAGTCCCCGCAGGCATATCCGGGTCATCTGTATTGGCGACCGCGGAGCGTACTTCCGGGTAAGGCGACTCGTCCTCTGCAGAGCGATTAGCAGTGGACATGGGTGAGGAACTATGTTTGCACGACTCACCGAGGTATTCAGCATCAAGGTCGATATTGGGGTCGTCATACAAGTCATCATCAACTACGCTCTGATCGCGAGGCGACGTCAATGATGAAGACCGAGACGAGTAGGCGACACTCACGACAAAGGCTTTGGAAGAACATGAGTACTAGGGAGACACGCGAGGGTTGATAGGACATACGCTCGACCCCACCATTTTCGGCCATCTGTTGATGCTCCCATTTCGCAGCATCGAACTCGTAGGGTGACTTGGGAGGCTCTGGACTGGGTGTTGGCGGCGGGTCGAAGTAGGACATGAAGGGGGTCCCGAGGCCTTGCGTACGAGCGAGAGATGGAGGAGGACGGCAGGTGACGGGGCTGCCCAAGTGCTGCCATCCAAGGGGACTGTAATAGCCCAAGGGCGGTGCCTGACGAGGCAGCGCTACGCTCATTCTGATCCGACAACTGTCACCGCACTCCCATATATGGTAGCGATAACCTCTGCTCGTGGCCTATAACACCCCTTCCTGGCGTATAACCTCTTATCCGCCCTCGGGCCATCATTTCGGCGATTCAGCTGCAATCACATCATTCAGGACTGCACGCGTGCTGGGTTATCGCCCTCAGACTTATCGCCCGAGACTTATCGCGCCGAGGTGCTCCAGGGTGCTCCTGCATCTCCCTCGCAGCCACGTTCTCACACCCCTCCGAATCCTCCGCAGGGCCGCAGACAACACATCCATACTAACCCATCTCGCAGCACACGCCAGTTACGTAGTACGGCAAGCAGTGTGCGATGGTCGTGCCCGTGATTCTGGCAGAAGACTCAACAACGCCCAGTCTGGATACCCACCGTCCTATATCAGAGTTCAAGCTGCTGGCTCGGACCAAATCCTCCAGTCGGCCCTGGCCCCTGGGGTGACACTGGTTTTCACTGTTTGGATCAGGGCACAGGCCTCATCCAGGGCTACCAACTCATCATGCTGAGATGCACTGGCAGCTAACCGTCAACCTGCATAATTGTAGTCAGGCGACTGACAGCTGAGCTTGATCTCCACCACAGTCATATGTCAAGTTGATGTTTTTCCATGAAGGGCGATTGGGTGAACTCTCTTGTCTCAGTTCAATAAATTTGACCAGTAGGATCGCTGCAATTGACCGGTGGTGAATAATCCGCTGGGATGCCTGGAATACTTATCAGATGACATTTGCAAATGCGAGATAGCGTTTCCAGCGCTCGGGTGAACCGGGAAGAGGTGCCTTATCAGCTAGCAGTATATTGCTTTGAGTATGCTTGAATAATATCTCCTTGTGCCCGTGTCTGCTGTATCGTGTGGACGCCTTCTCGCAGGAGACCTGGGAGGGAGCATAGATATATGTGGAAATGAGCCGCCTTCAGAATTCAACAACACCAAACAAAGACCCACGCTGCCGCCCGCCCGTACGACCCACGCTCGACCACAACCACCATCTTGTCTAATCAAGACATACAACATGGATCTTGGAGCTAATTTCACTGCAAAACTGGAGCCTTTCCTACTGATGTCAAAGTCAGCGAAAGGTGCGGCAGCGGCGAAGCTCATTCAGGATGCCACTGCCGCTCCTGGTGTATTTGTATTCGCAGAGTTGCTCGAACTGCCTCATATACAAGAGGTCAGTTATACGCGTGGCTGAGCTTATAACTTCTTTCTCACCGTTCGTAGCTTGCAAACTCTGAGCAACATGCGTCCTACTACTCGCTGCTGCAACTCTTTTCATACAAGACGTTCCCTGATTACATACGTGAGCAACTTACACCGGCTGAGTTTACGGAGTCAGTGAATGAGTGCTGCAGAATACAAGGATTCATTACCGTCCTTGAATGAAGCGCAAATTACGAAGCTGAAGCATCTGACACTGGTTTCACTCGCCATGGAGAAGAGAGTACGTCTCACGCAGCTGTTATCTACTGCAATCAACGATGTTCATGACCACTCGTAGCTTCTTCCCTACCAGCAACTGCTTGAAGTCTTGCAGATCTCAAGCATACGGGAGCTGGAGGATCTTATCATCGATGCAATCTACATGGACATCATCCGTGGGAAGCTTGACCAGAAGGAGCAGCAGTTCGAGGTCGAGTACACGATGGGCAGAGATTTAGAACCCGGAAAGGTGGAGAGTCTGCTTGTGGCCCTGCAAAACTGGTACGTGGTCGTACTGTGACACTTGAGTATGGTACGTTATCCGGAGTTCAGGGCGTCCACCACATCTGCTGTCCTCACGACGCTGGACGAGAAACTCGCCCGCCTTGCGGAGCAGGCTGCCACAGAGAAGACGATGAAGGAAGCGTACGAGAAGCAGTATCAGCAGACTTTACATGACGTGCAAGAGAAACAGAAGGAACCGAAGCTGATCGTACGGCCTCCAAACGCTCCCAAGTCAGGGCCTACGGATGCAGGGAAGGCCTTTCTTGCGGCCAAAGAACAGAGGGAACGTGAGGAGCGCGAGAAGGCGCAAGGCAAGGATAAAGACAAAGATAAGGAGAAGGAAGACGAGAACAAAGATGTCATGGATGTCGACGATCCTGCCGACGGTAAAGGCAAAAGTAGAAAGTGAGTTCTTCTCTCGCATCAGCCGAGGATCATGCTAAGTGTCATAGGAGTACGCAGGACGCAGCATCCAGGAGTCGAAAGCGGGGTCGGTAATTGCTCGTCGCCTTCGACGTTGTTGTACCATATTGCCCTCTCTCGTCGTCATCATATGTGATCTGTATAACTGCAGTGTGTTAACTTCAGCAGTCAGATGCATGCCACTTGTATTTGATCTTCAGACTGCTCGTTCCGCATGGTGAGGATAGCAACCGTGCGAAACCACGTAATATCGTTATATCGGCCATGTTCACACAGTCTCGAACTTGAAGATGTGCGTTATACAGATTACGTAAGAAGCTCAGCAGTAACAGTCAATGAGGGACCTCTGAGTAAGGTCTCCGAGTCGGAGGCAGGTCATCGGAAGCAGAATGCGCAGTTCCAATGTTGTGGCAACGTCGCGGCAAATCAAGACAGATCTAGTCGGCATACAGTACGCGTCGTCTGCCAGGCGGCGCCGCCCATTAGAGAATCGTGAATGGGGAATAGCTATAAAATGGTTAGGTATGGGTTCGAAGGTAGGCAACTTCACAAACCATTTTCTGCAGCGATTCGCATAACCATACATCAACTCTTCAGCATGTCTCGTTGCGCGGATCTGAAGGCTACCGCCAGAGGCGTGACACACCTGTTTCCACCCAAACCTAAGTTCAGTATCGACCAAATTCCAGATCTCACAGGCCGTGTATGTATCGTAACAGGTACGACTATCATCTCTTGTTCTCGCACAGTATCATAATAACTCTCAAAAAATCTGAAGGAGGAAATAGTGGTATTGGGAAAGAGACCATCCGGGTAAATATCTTGTTATGTCACCTCACATCGTAAGACTTAATTTGCTGACGGATTTCTAGGCTTTGCTGCAGCACAACGCCAAGGTTTATATGGCAACCCGCAGCAAGGCAAGGGCAGAGGCAGCTATCCAGGAATTGAAGGAGTCCACTGGCCGTGAAGCCATATTTCTGGAACTTGATCTCAGCAGTCTGACCGCCGTCCGCAAGGCAGCAGAAGAATTCATGAGGTATGTGTACTGTCTTACGTATCTCAAAAGGTATTTCTCGTCAATTTACCAATGCCTACAGACATGAAGAACAATTGCACATCTTATTCAATAATGCGTAAGTCGCTACCAAGAACTCACACGATGGATTGTCTGACATCGTCATTCTAAGTGGTGTCATGTGGGTGCCGACTGAGATGCTCACCGCTGATGGCTACGACTTGCAATTCGGGACCAATGTTATAGGTTCGTGATGTCGCCTTCGTTTTAGTCACTTAAACTTACCTACATATCTCATTCTATCAGGCCACTGGTATTTTACCAAGCTCCTTGTCCCTGTCCTCGCCCGGGGCGCATCAACCTCGCCGGATGGTCACGCAAGGGTTGTGAACACATCGTCTTCCAGTGCCTACTTTGCCACACTTCAATGGGACACATTCACGGACACTGCTGCAAGGAAGAAATTGTCAACACAAACACTGTACAACCAGAGTAAATTTGTGAGGGTCGTCTCCTTACACCACGTCACAGACAATTGACAGATCGTACGCAGGGCAATGTTGTCGTAGCCTGTGAGGCAGCAAGGCGGTACGCGGATAAGAATATAATATCCATGTCCGTGGACCCAGGTCAGCCGGTTGATCTTACCCATCGTCTCTCTGTAAAGTGTTGACAATTGGCTGTAGGGCTTCTTAAAACTGAGCTTCAACGTCATACGGGAACCATCCAACATTGGCTTGTCGTAAGTCCCCGCCCTTTCTTATCATACGTCGTCGCAGTGATGAACGGCCCAATTACAGGATCGTATGCTCCATCCTGCACCGCTTGGAGCCTTGACGCAACTCTGGGGCGGTACTATGCCTGAGACGCTTAAATATAACGGAGAGGTCAGCAGTCCTGCTGTTGATCTCATGCTTGTCTGGAACCTGACTCTCTGATTCTTTGCAGTTTCTCGTTGCTTATGCTCGGTTGGGAAAATGTCGCGACGAAGCCTACGACCCGAAGATCGGTCAACGGCTATGGACCTGGTTGGAGGATCAAGTTAAGCAGACATAGAAGAATGACATGTTATCCCTCATGTCTCTGTGTAGCAGGTCATCCAGGATAGTCCGATGGGTTTTGTGATTAACGTGTCACTTTGTTGCAGATTTTACCGTTGTCCCTATAAACACCTTTGTGTATCCATCATTCCACATGTACCCCGTGCGGCTCAACGTTGATTCGAAGCTGCGGTTCAGCTGCAATCATCCCACCTAGTTTGCAGTACTACGGCATGAGGCCTGGCTGCGCGGTCTGCTCCCATTGATGCGCTCTAGGTGTAAAGTCACCATTGTCAATGGTGTCACTTAAATTACCACAAACTTTGTCGCAAGACTAGCAATGCGCGAGTCGCGACTTAACCGCAGGAATAGCCACCAGGATGCCTTTCGTCGTCCGAAGGGCTTAGAATGCCATAACTTCACCCTAGCCAAGCTCATCTTGAGTCGACGGTTTTGAGCCTGCGCGAGAGTCAGTGTCAGCCTATTTCAGCCTCGTTTACGGGCCACACGTGCCTGGATTCAGCCACAGGCGCGTCGCGTTGAATGTGCTCGCGTTGGTACTACAACTCGAACTTTGAGGCTTGTTCGATTCAGTCGGCAACAGCAAGAGTATATCTATGCAGTCACATAGCGAATACTATCGATTACCAGGTACTGAAATGACTGAAGTCTCTGTTGATGCTCATACGGTTTCTTGTTCGATAGGCACAGAATTGCACAGTGGCGTCGATGCGATAGAGGAGGCCATCTTTCTGAACGACGACCTCAAAGCTCGCGTAGAGGCACTGACGAGCATTGCTGAAATCCTGGGCATAACCGACTTCAAACATTCAACGTTAGTCAGTGTGAACGTTTATGCTTTCGTGAGCCAACCCGTTTCTACAGCTATGCTTCCGCGATCGCAGCGAAGTCCGAAGAAGAACTGTCCTTGCAACGAACGCTACTACACCTCAAGCGCGCAGAGGCCAGCCTCGAAGAGCATCTGCATGAAGTGACGCTCGAAGAGAAACTCATCCAGAAGTATGCATCCCTTTGTAAGGTGTCTAATAACTGACAAGGACCGGCAGATGGATCCAGGCAATAAGCAACTCCGAACCTCCACCACAGGAGAACGTCGCCACTCTAGAGCGTCGGACAGATGCTCTTGTTGCTAAAGCGCGAGAGTACCAGAAAGAGTTGGAGGCTGTGATGGTACGTACATGCTCATGTATTGAATGGCTATGACAGTCATATCTATCATATCGTCGCGCAGGTACAAATACCGGGAGCCCCCTCACCGACGATCTCTGAGCTTTCCAGAGACAGGGAACGTCTTCGACTGAAAGAGCAGGAGCTCAAGATGAAGAGAGCGAAAATCCAGGCGTATCAAGGCCTCCCGCCTGTAAGTACAGGATAACTGGAAGTGTATAAAATGCTAACGGAATCGTGCAGAACATAGAACTGGCGCACATGGAACTCCGCAGAGCGGAGGAGGAACAGATGCAGCTCATTCGTCTACGGGAGCGATTATTAAATAATATGGCAGCGAATGTATCCTGACCTTGCTATCCACAGACAATTGTTTGGCATTGGGGTATGGTCTGCATTGAAACTATGTGTATAATACAAGGTGATGTTTTACGAGACAGAAGTCCACGTACTACTTCATGAACCCGTCGAGTAAACGAGACGATGGAGCCGAGTAAGGAGACAGGAAGGAGAACTGGTTTACATGAGAGGCTGATACTAAAGGCCACATAAGGTTAAGATGAGAGTAGGGGATGTCGGCAGCGTCCAGAGAACACTCCTAGCTATCTTACAAAGCGTCAGGAACAGGATAGAAACGACGTTTAAACAAGCAAGAACTGAAGATATAACCTGACATGGATACATATCTAGGTGACCTTGAGATGAAAGATACATAAGAGAGTTTTTTTACTGTGTATGACTGACCCAGCTCGGGTGGAGGTATCGGGGTATAGACTAACACCTTACTGGTCGTAGCCACCCATACCACCCAGAGAAGCCATCCATATTCTCGTTTTGTACAATCTAGGAGGAGGATCAGTACGACGCCAGGTATGTCACAGGGTATTATCGTACCGGAAAAGTTCCCGAACAAGCTCGCGGAAGTCGATACGCTTCTCAGCGGTGAAATAGAACGTGAGTTTACGCCGATCCCTGTTTTATGAATGCTAAAGACAGATGGCTCAGGACACTTGTATGAAGCGCACCATTGGTATTCCGCGTCAATGACTTCCATAGGCAGCTTTCTTTGCCGTACTTTACTCTTACAGAGCTCAAGAGCCTTCGCCTCGTCTTGCAATTTTGTGACCAGGCCACTAGAAAAAGAATGAATGTTCAGCGACATGCCTCTCGATATTGAAAGTCCACATACTGCGTATCTTGTGCTGTGGCTTTCCCATATATCATCTTTGGATTGATCTCCTTTCCACCACCTGTCGGACTCATGGGCACAGTCTGCCCTTGAGCTTCCGCATATCCGTTCAACAACCTCTGCTGCTTCTGGAATGCTTCAACTTCTGCCAGCGTGATCGTGTCATTGACGACACGACCAAGGTCCTTCCCACGATCGGCTTCCACTATCACAAGGTCTCCCACCCTGATGTCAAGAGCCAAGTCGGTGCAATAGAATAGATCGGTGCGCTTTGCCTTGAATTCGACGATGAAGAGCGGCCAAGAGGTCGGCACAGAGTGAAGCGGCACGCCTTTGCCGAGTTCCGTGAGCGGTTTAGAAGCATCTGACGGTCTGCGTTGCATAGGTTGTGCATAATGCGTCGGCGACCGTAGGCCAGCGGACATTGGAGTGTTGAGGATGCTCGCCTCGGGAATATGCTGAATACCGTGTCCTGGCACGAACCGTGCCATGAGCCCTTGACGGCTCTCACGAGCTGCTCCTGAGTCCATATCATGGTGTCGCGAAGGACTGCCTCCAGAAAATGCGCTGTCATTGGGCGACCCAAGCCCCTGTCGCACTGCATACGAGCCTCCGCTGCCAGGTATGTTGAGCTGGAGTGGCTGGTAAGGAGACAGCCTTTCGGGAGCCGGAGGACTTCGTGAACTTGGTGCGTAGATCGGAAGAGACGTAGGGGCACTCTCTGGGTTGAAGGAAGAGGAGCGACGAGCATCTTCTTCACGTCCCAAGCTCAGCATGTTCAAGTCATCCGCGAGTTCGTCATCAGCTAACCTCAGGGCGCTGCGTCCACTGGACCCCAGAGCTGAATTGAACACACCAGGCCTCGGGTACGGCGGTTCTTCATTGTCCGCTCCTGGTGCGTTGAAGCCCACCACAGTCGGCCGCCGAGCTTGCACGACGCTAACGCTATGCCTCCGACTTGTTGTACCGCTTCCTCCTCCATTCTCTTCTCTGACTGGCGGGTTCACCCACAGTTCCTTGAATGCCGATCCGTCATCCAACAAAATCTGCCCCACATCGCGAACGAATGGGCTCATATTTGAGTGGTCCGTGAAAGAACCCACGCCATGCGAGTAGCCACCGGAAGGCGACCTCCCAAGCGCACCGAGTGATCCATACCGACTACTTCCCGGAGGTCTCAGATCAGCGTATCGCGATCCTGGAATATTGAGGGGATTTGAAGAAAGGGAGTCGTTCCAAACGCTGTTCCCGAACGGACTTCCGATCGTACCCGGTCTTGCAGTGGTCGTCGCTACGGATTGGGATCTGCTGCGAGTCATGTCCGCTGCATACGTCCTGCCACGTATGCCCGTTCCTATGGCTGACTGGTGCAGACCGCCTGTTAATCGATCGTCGAAGTAGGGATCAGCGTTGTCGGAGAGTGCCTCTGACTCGTCGTCCTCAAAAGTGGAGGCGAATCCACCGAAACGAGATTCTCGCATAGCAGAAGGGAAAAGCGTCTGAGCATTTGCAGAGCTCGAGAATGATGCACTTCGTGTTGGCACGGATTGCGGGAGGGCTCCCAAGGTTGAATTAGGATTGAGACCAGAGGAAAATCTCGGCCACGCGCTTGAACCGCCTGAGTTCGTGCGCATGGACTGAAGGGAGGGCGACGCAAGGAATGCCTGGCTATTGGATGTGCGAGGGGGCTGACTGGCAGCGCGCTCACGCAAGCTCAGGGAATTAGGCGTGTCGGTGCCGTTGGTGGTCAAGAATCGGTTCGTGCGGTCAGCATCGTCTGGGGAGGTATGCTTGTCGTGCGAAGACTGCATTATGTCGATAGAGGGCAGACCAAGACTGCGCAATTGGTTGTAATTTTGAACGGTCGCCAGATTGGTGAACAGGAGGCGTGACGGACTAGGAAGGTGTGTGGTCTATGGCGAATTCGCGCGGTGCTTGCCAGCCTCTATGTCGTGACTCGAAGGAAGGTGAGCGAACAGGCGAGCGGGGAGAGACTGGGACTCACAACAGACGTCTCAGACCGTGGTTGTTCGTGAATCTACCCGTAATACAGATTCTAGAAGGGAAACAGGCGTGTAGCAGTCTAGAATAGTCTTTGAAGCGATTCCAGAGTAGAAAGAGAGATTAGGGCCCTCGAGGGAATACGAGGATGATGGTCGTAGGGCAAGACGGTTAGTGCATGGAGGAGAGAATCAAGAGTGAAATATTTGCATTGTGAGCAGCTGACGAGAGTCGTGCGCCGGCACTTGGCACACAGCAGAGCCCCGTCATAGACGCCCGTCCCCCTGTTCATTTGTGGTCTACCGGGCGATCACAAGACACGCGAACATGCTCTCACTCAATCAAACGAACGTCTCCAATCACCATACAATCATTCGGAGCTGCTCTAGCAGTGCCCCAGTGGTACCCTGGCTTCATCACGCTGCCTCTGGCTCTCCATACATACCAAACACCTGCCCCGGTGGCAGTCATCGTGCCCCTCACTCTGCGCACTCGGCGCCGCGAACCCAGCGCCTTGGCCGCAGTAGACCCATCACGATATCATATGCACGTCCCATCTATCATCCCAGTCTGCATTCAGTCCTCCAGTGGACCGCGTCTGGCGCACGCCTGGAGTCCGCTCAATGTGCAGGCGTCCCAGGGCGTCCCTCTCAGGTTTTTCCGCCCTGTCACGCTGAACACTCAGTCGATGCGCACGCGAACGCAACCGTGAGCTCTCGCATTCGCACGCGTTAAGCTCTGCTGCACCAAGCAGCTTGCGAGGATCCTTCGGATTCCTCGCACACTGAATGCATCGTATTCGTAGTTCCCACGGAGGCGTCAACACGGTCCGAATCGTCATCCTGCGCCTCACTCTAAATGCACACCTCTATCACGGAAACGTCATTAGGCATTTGTCCGGCAAAATAACCCAAATACGAACGATGGTGTTCAGACGTCCAAAACAACTTCGCTGGCCTTGAACGCAGTATTACCTGGCCATACCTTTATCGGCACTTCGCATTCCACCATCTCCACCTGGACCTCCCTCCAATCCTCCTCAGTCCCGATATCAGCCTCCAGATCGTCGATGTCCGAGCCATCGACCTCTTCATCGCCGTCGTGGTACTGCATACCTGGCTCAGAGCTTCCCAGCAGTGCGCTTGTCAGGAAGCTCGTCCAGGATTGGGTAACCAGGGTAGAGGAGGCAGAATCGACCGCGTCTGCTGGTGGCGACGACCTCTCCGAGGGCGCTATGGTCTTCGCTGCTTTCCAAGAGGAGCCCCACGCTCCTGGCTGACCCACCCGCGTAAGGTGCTTTAACTTCACGCCGTCCACACCCTCTCGTGCGTTCGATGAAGCCACTGCCACGAACAGACACAGCCGTACCTTCCACTCGAGTCCACCGGGTCGTCCCTTGGTCGGTAATGGAGATAAAGGAGACGAGACGTCAATCTGAAAAGCCGGACTAGCGTCTGGTGGGATATCAAGCGAAAATGTGGTGCGCAGGGTATCTGCAACGAAGGAAGAATGATGTTCCGCGTGAACACGTCGCAGTTGGTGAGATGTGCTTGGCTCTGGCGGTGCAATATTTCCAGGCAGAGACTCGTGTGCTTCCAATAGCGCAGAGAGCTGACACCAGACAACAACAAATTTAGAACCGTGACATACACTGAAGGATGATAATGCTAACCTTTAGAACTCTCGTCCTGCTGGCTCGCCTGTTCAATTCCACAACTCCCATCACCGTTTCGCCGAGACGATATGCAGACTTTGTGAACGTAAGTACGGCGACCTTAACGCCGTCCTTGTTCACATCGTAAGACACTAAACAAACAATAATGCAAAGAAGGCGTCGATCATTTAGCAAGTGATCATATCCTCGAATTTGAAAGGTGATCGAAGAGACAGGGGAAAGACTCACGCTTCTTAGGGTTCCGCGTCAATATCTCGACCGCCTCTCTGCAGCTTGGCTCTCTCTCCGTTTCCCCTCTCCAACTCAGAGTCTCCTCTCGGCTCGGATCCGACCAACCATTGGTGCGACCGTCGGCCCCGCGGTCATTAGTTATGTTGCCAGTAGCTTTAGCAGACGCCAACAGACTTCTCGCATAGAGCCGCAAGTCGTTGCACGTTGACGTAACATGGTTAGCAACTACTCAACTATCATTATCACAACTGTCAGTGGGCGGGTGAACGACATACTTGAAGTTGTAGAAGGACCACCGGTCGCTATCGGCACTGTATTCCCTTTATGTTCGATCAGCGACACTTTGATTGGCCGTCCATGTGAATGAACGGGCCAGAGGAGATCGTACGGCGTTGGGGGCCTATCAACTAAGAGAGTGATCAGAATGTCCTTCATTCGCAAAATCCGTAGGTACTTACTAACGACATGATTATACACCCGTATAGGCACCTTGAGAACACGGCTGCTACTACTTGCTCCAGACGCAGTCGGTGGAACAGCGCGACAAACGCCTAAGACGAACTCGTAGGAAAATCGTAGACATCTCCCTCGGTAGGATGGTGGCAAATTGCGAGGAAGATCAAGTTGATATGTGTCTAGAATTGAAGAAGTAGAGGTAAGCTTTCATATGGTAGGCTCACATTCGAAGCACGTATAGAACTCACGCACAGCAACGTGATTCGCCCGGTGCAAGGGTGAGATCGACAGCAAGCATCTTGGGTTGAACTTCGAACGTAGGAAGAGGCGTTTCGGGATCAATGGGATCCAACTCAGCGGAGGTGCTCGAGGCGATTCCCAAGCCCGTCAAGCTGGAGGATGACGTTGAAGCTGAGGAACCGAACAACGCCGATAATACAGATGGCGAGCGGGCGCGGTGTGACGGTGTCCACGATGACTGGGTCGCGGGCGAGCTAGGTGGAGGTGATACACGGGAGGTAGGCGACAATAAGGATAATAGCCCCACGGAGAGCGAAGATGATCGAGAATGCGACGGGCGTCGTGAAGTAGTTTTTGTTTGCTGACCATAGGGTAGACTCTGTGGCGTATGAGAGGCGATGTCCATACTTCCACCCCCAACACCTTTTGTACGCGTCAATGCGTCGCGGACCGCGTGAAGTGTCCTGGCTTGCTCGAACGTAGGTGTAGGAGTGGGAAGGGGCACGAGAGCAAGCGTACCGACTAGTTGGGCATACGAGTACAAGATGAGTTCCGAGTTGGGTATAGAGAAGCTTGACGAGAATATCTTGCGAGCAGGCCCCTTGGTGGAGTGTCCATTACCAAGCCCAAGCAAAGGGGGCTTTCGTGGCGCTGGTTCCGCGCGCAATGACTGGGCCGAAACGTTTCCCGCGCTCAGACTAGACCCTGCGGAGGCAGAAGAGGATAGATGCTGAGGACGAAAGTCAGGAAGAGAACCATTCGGAAGCGGTGAAGGCAACATGGGTGTGGCAGGAGAAACTGGAGACGAGGTACTTTCAGATATAGGATCTAAGGACAATGAGAACGCCGAGGTCGACGGGTTGGGGGTGGGAAGAGAAGAAGGTGAAGAAATGTCCTGGACTTGGACATCACCGTCTAATAGAACAGAGTGTTTGCGTGCGTGCGGGTGGTTGACTGGGACGGTCGCAGACCGTGCTAAAGGTGACGGGACATAGGGAGAGGTCGGCGCTGATGGCGTTGAGCGTTCATCGACGAGGATGCTGTAGTAAATAAAACTCACATGAGTGGGTGGCCGCCTGGGTGCGCAACGTCCGTGCGGGAGACTTTCCCTTCGGGTCCTGGAGGGTATCTTCTCGAAGATCATGAGTAGTGATAGAGACAGACAGCGACTTGGTCGCTAATGGTCGCTTCTTCGTTGACTCCGAGGTTTCGGGGAGAACGTCTGCGCCCTGGGGGGGTTGCCCTCTGCCTACAATGCCTCTTCTTACGGGACTATCCCTCTCATCGAACTGGCGTACAGATGATGCGGGTACAGCAGTTCGAACACCAGGAGAGGTCGGCGGGCGAGCCATGGGAACATAGCTCACAGAATGAGCTCCGCGCTTGTGTAAATAAGCCGAATGCGACACTGAACGAGGTGTTACGCTGGTATGCGGAGTGCGCAAATTCGTGATGGTGATAGAGACGGAAAAGGGTTCGCCTGCGAAGTAGGAAGCCTGAGAAGGTGACACCACAACTCGAATGGCCTCGTCAATGAGTACCGAGTCTGGCATTGTTGGTAAGGGAGATGTCCCTCGGGATGTAGAGAGCAGTGGTGAGAGGACACATATCAAGTGAGAGCGGTGAACGCCTCTGCGCGAACTTCAATCTATCACGCCCACGTGCCTCAACAGGCGCTTGCATGTTCTTTCCGACTTGCACCTCTAAGCACTTTCACTTTGACCTCCGCCATGCTAGCCACTAAGTCCTTCAGATCCTTAGCACCCTCCTTAAACCGGGTACCACAATGTCGTGAGTATAGTCTGACATGTTAATTGTCAGCGCACTCATGGCTGTCTTAGGTCCATCAACTTCACGGTTGCAGGCCTCACAGGGCGCACTCCGGTCAGCAGTAGCGACTTCTCAAAGGCGATACAACAACAATAAATCACATACATCTGGTTCCATCTTTGACAAGAACGAGCAAGCATGGGATCACGTTTTCCAGGGTGTCGAAACATCCACCTCCAGTCTTATTGCAAGCAAATCCCCACCGCGCAACACCCACACCCGTCGTCAAGCTATGACAGCTCGTGAAGCGTCCGTATTTGAAGACATGTTCAACGTGATCTTCGATGCCGTCAAAGATAGTAAAGAAACTCAAGTCAATCGCACGCTCTCTTCCGGGGCAGGGGTAGGCAGGAGTCGGACACCAGGTATAGACGAACTAGCCTATCGTCTCAGGCAACAGCATAAGCAAATCAAATGGACTAGCGAAGCTGACGAGGAGCTGGATCGCAAGCGGGAAGAGATGGACCTATGCGACACCGACCAACAACTGCTCGACTGGGCCATGCGGGAGGTGTTTGCGGAATCGCAGCGATACGAAGAAGCCGCGCGCAACGCTTCAAAGGTTTCCTCTGATGAACCGGCACCGCTCTCCTTGCAGCCACTGTCGTATCCCCATCTCATTGCGAAACTCATGCAAACATTTCGGGACAGATACACGGACCCATATCTGGCTCTCGCGATATTCGACTATGCCAAGAACCTGTCAATAGCCTCCTACGTCTTCGGGTGCACTACACCAGCGTATAACGAGCTGATAGAAACGCGGTGGAGATGCTTGCGGGATCTACGCGGAGTATGCGATGCGCTAGAAGAGATGCGTACCAACGGCGTGGAGATGGACACACGGACGAGAGGGCTCGCAGAGGCGGTCAGACGGGAGGTCGGGGAGAGGAATCTTTGGGAAGAGGAGACCTCGGTGGGCAGCGGGGAGGTCTGGGATATGCTACAACAAATTGAACGGCTGACTGCGCGCGAGGGCCGAAGGGATGTGCAAAAACGCGGCAAGAAATGGTCTAGAGATTCAGAGGTTTGGCAGAGCCAGGCATTACAAAATGGTACCAAAGACGGATGGGAGTTTGGGCAGTGGGGCGACGAATCGACTCAATCTGCAGCTTTACTTAATGGGTGACTTTCCGTAAAGATCTAGACATGGTTTAGAACATCAGATATACTGANTGCAGCTTTACTTAATGGGTGACTTTCCGTAAAGATCTAGACATGGTTTAGAACATCAGATATACTGAGCGACAAAAGTAACCGACCACCCCGGGTCGGTTGCAGCGTGGCGACAAGCACATAAGGCAGAGTCAATATGATACATACTATGATTAGCTTATATGTAAATATCACCTATGAATACATCCTCAAGCGACAAGGGCTTCATTTCAGACCAAAAAAGGCAATAGTTTCATTCATCTCCTCTTCGCTAGTAACTCGGGGATGTCGGCTTGCGCACCTCTAACCGATTCCCTCGCATTAGACTTACAATTCACTGAATAGTATGTAAGTATCATTTTTAGAATGAGTAACACCCAATTTGATAGGCATAACCTAGACTTAACAGCAGTATTACATGTGTAGATAGCATATTCCCTGTACCAATGGTACAAGGGTCTTGGTGGGCTGAATTTCACCAACTTTTTGGTGGTGCATTGCTAAAAGTGCTCGGAGTTCCAAAATAAGTAGTTGTTTTACGCCTAATGCCCAAATATAGTTGCTGTTGAGCGTTAATAGTGCAATGGGGGTGTATACGTCACGGGGACGTGGGAGTGTATTGCGTGGTCTGATTGAATAATCTGTAGTCTCTGTACTCCTGTTCGTTGTCGATACGACTTTGGTTGTTAGCTATCATGTCACTCAAACACCACACGTGTCACTTGTTCAAGCTTGCCAATCGACAGTTTCAAACGCATCCTTCGTTCATGTTCTTTGTGTTCAGTATCTTACAAAAGCGCGAGCTGTTACTACGTTCGAGTTTGAAGGTCAAGAAGCCGTTGTTTCATCCAGTCGCTGATGATTTCGCTACAATATCTCTAGATGCTGTTCATCGTGTATGTGCTAGAGTGGCTAAAGAAGATTATGTTACAGCTAATGACAAGGACGAACACACTGTTCTGAAACTTATGTGAGAAGTAAACATGATCAGTTCATTTGTACCAGGGTCAGCGTCATCCAAATTGTTCATGCGGAACCAGATACGTGCTATGATGATAGAACTTGGTTTGCCGAGCTTTTACTTGACTATTAATCCTGCTGATGTATATAACCTGGTCGTTCGATTATTAGCTGGAGAGAATATCGACATTGACCACCTTGGATCATCAGAAAATTTTAGTTATTGGGATCAGTTCATACTAGTCGCGTAGAATCCTTTTGTAGCTGCAGATGTTTTCAATTTGTATATGAATGCGTTCATAAAATGTTTACTTGGTTTTGACGGTAACTCGCAGTCATATGTAGGTCAAGGTGGTATCCTAGGTCATGTGAAAGGGTATTATAGTTGCATAGAAGCGCAAGGACGGGTTACTTTTGTTGGGATTTGTCGATTTCCGGGGGGAGTGATCGAGCCTAGATTTTAATAGTTAGTTGTACCAAGTAGAAGAATAAACGTATCACCTTAATCTTACGAGTGAATAAAGATTGAGGATGATGAGAAGTCAAGGATTTCCGTAGTGCGAACGTGACGGAAATAACACGCTGAAACTAGCAAGATCCAGCGATAATGCTAAGGTTCCGGTAACTCTGCACGACTGCTTACCCTAACTCTGATATGTCACGAAACAGACCTTGTTGCAGACCAAGTCTTGCAACGGTTAGTAGACCAAGTCTTACTAACAGCCCGGATACGTTACTGATTGTATAGTTAAGTACACTGAGGGAAACAGACTTCGCTGCAGACCAAGTCTTGCAGCAGTTAGTAGACCAAGTCTTACTAACAGTCTGTCAACGGTAATTTACTTAGCACTGAGGCGATTAAAATCACGCAAGTCACACGAATGATATCGAGTTCACGGAGTATAATGCTTAAGATAGATGATCCTCTTCTAAGCCCGAGGATCGTGCCTTATATACAGTAACGGGAACTATTCTACTAGAACGTACTAAGCTACTCTACAAGAGTGAAGACACTTTGAGCGCGTTCTGGGAAACTCTACTGCCTTCTTCGCGTGCCTGGTAAGTCAACTTCGCAATCGAGTCAATCCTACTCTTTGATCGTGATCCCGGAAATTGGCGTAATTAGCCGTTGATGATACTGGGCAATTACCTTGACGGGCGGGATTGCTGTCAGGCTAAGAAGCCTCGTGTTTGATGCTGGCGCGAAGGCGCGGTGGCGGGATTACACGGTAATCAAGATGCTGAGAACACCGCGTCCTTAGTCAAATTTCCTTAAAGTCTTCGGAAACTCAACTCATCCACAACAACTTTACACTGTCATATGGTCGTATGGCTTGAAGGTGGCCTGGATCCTAACAAAATCTGTGACCAAATAATGATAGGTGACAAAGAATTTGGTGCACGCTTGTTAGCTTTGTTAGATGATAGCATAGCTAATAGCATACCTGAATTGCCACCAATTCACTCATCCAATAGTGACATGAGCTCTCGCCATTCACATCCGTGTTCAACGCGTGGAGTAGATCCAGACCTACCAGAGGATGTGTGTCAACTCGCTGAGCGTGAAGATTTGCATCATCTTGTCAAGGTCTGTTAAGTCCACACTTATTCAGCAATTTGCTTTAAATATTGCAAACCTGAACAATCTCGTGAGTGTCAGTTCAATCTTGACCCTGATAATACCTGTTCCCAGTCGTCGTTTTCTGCAGAGACTGGTGACATTTGTTTGAGATGCCTAGATGGGATGGTCAATAACTTTAACGAGACAATTTTACGAGCTATACATTGCAATATGGATATAAAGTTTATTGGATCTGGGGAGGCTGCAAAAGCAATATTGTATTATATAACGAATTACATAACTAAGCCACAAATGAAAGCTCACGTTGCGTATGCTGTAGAACTTGCAATTAATAGATTATCTATAGTAGAAAATGGTCAGAGTGACACGGTTACTGTTGCTAAAGACATGCTTCACAAATGCGCGTTCCGCTTATTGTCAGAACAAGAACTTTCAGTGCAACAGGTTGTGCGATATCTGGAAGGATCAGACGATAAGTATTGTAGCCATAAATATGGCAACCTATATTGAACGTCATTTGAACGGTATATTGATAAAATGCATCATAGTCCTGAATGTTATGCTTCAGGTTCAGAATCCTCGCCACGCAATACAGACGATGATGTTCTGTATGACGACAATAGTGACGATGAGGATTCTATGTCAAGTGATGGTAGTGATACTGACCTAGAAGATGGAATAAACGGTAGACAGCCTGCTAATCTTGATACCACTGATGACATCATCGCAGACAATCTTGTATTGTCGTTTACTGATGAAGGTACGGTCGTCACTAAAGCTGATCAGATATCAGATTATGTCTATCGTGATTACGCTTTAGACAACATATCTGTGTGGGAATTTGTCAGACATACAATAAAAGACAGAATTTCCAGAAAAACATCTGAGACCGTCAATGTTGATGAGGAGACAGGTGTTTCTGATGATGTGCTGAGTCCTGATGATATCCAAGCCCTTTTTGCAAATAGAAGAAGTTGTAGACCATATTTTAGGTTTAGTACTCTGCATCCTGAACATAAACATAAAGTGCTCAAATCAGGCATCCAACATCAGCCGTTATTGTCATACCTTTTGGACCTGCGCTACGCCGACATGATTTGCCCACAGTATATGCTAAATACTGTCGCCTGATGCTGATCTTGTTCAAGTCTTGGCAATCTGTCTATGATTTGAAACTGGTCGATGAATCGTGGACAGAAGCTTTCGAAAAGTTTGAACGTGAGACATTACAACATGTCTGGGATATGTGGAAGAATATGCAATTGCTACATGAGTGTAAAGATAATGGTGTGGACCAGTTTCGGAACAGAGCTCACTTATGAAAATTGCGAATTTTCCGAGAACTTATAGGAGACAGAGCCGTACCTACAGATTTTAGTGAGGATTTAGAAGACATTGACCTTTTGCATATCATATACGACACTGAGCGCGCTCGTGAAGCAAAACCTCCTGTTTTGGTCGCAAATGCGTGAGGATGTGTAGCAGCTGCCTTGCAATATGGTCTGTATGAATGGCCGTCTAAAAATCAGGCTTTGCACAATAAACCTGTAGGATCTGTACAATGCATATCAGATTAAGTTGCAGAGTGTCAATGACAAGCCATATACGAGGACCATAGAGCCACTCTGAAGAAAAAGGCCAGTACAATCAATGCTGACCATTCTCAGCAAGCCGTTGCTGAAACTAACGACAGATCGCTTTTCAAACGTTGCAAAACACACGTACCATGGAACGCACAAATCTGTTAACTGATATTACAGTCCATGCAGCTACTGTGCGACATTCTACCAGTCTGTACGAGTTGATCAATGATGTTGCCAGCAAGTGGACCTTAAATGAAGATTAGCAGCGTGCTTTCCGTATTATAGCCCGCCACGCTTGCAGTGATCCCAATTCTGTAGACCAGTTACAGATGTATATTAGAGGTTCTGGAGGTACCAGAAAGTCGCATGTTATAAATGCACTACAAGATTTCTTTTGCCGTCGTAATGAAAGCAGATAGTTTTGGTTGGCATCTTTTACTGGTGTCGCTGCAAGGAATATCAAAGGTATGACTCTACATTCTGCTTTGTGTCTTAATCAGGCCCCTTCCTCAGCATGAGTCAGATCAAAAACTCACCAAGATCTAGTAGCTATATGAGATGGTGTCAATTATTTGTTCATCGACGAGGTATCCATGATAGGTTGTTACACCTTGGCTCGCATAGGAGAAGCTTTGTGTTGAGCCAAAGGAAAATCTGATCTGTTTGGCAATATTAACATCATTTTTGCAGGAGATTTTGCACAGTTGCCTCCTGTAAGCAAAGCGAGACTGTTCAATATGTACAAACTGAAGTTTAATGCTTGTGGTGTTACTGTAACAGGCAGTCGTACAGTGTTAGGAAAATTATTATGGTTGTCTATAGATACTGTTGTTATGCTTACCAAGAGTATGTGACAAGAGGGTGCAGAGAATACTGCATTCGTTGCATTATTGAATCGCTTACGGACTGGTTCCTGTACCTCTGCAGATTTTGACTTACTTAACACACGGCTTATTAGTCGCGTTATCCCTTCTAACACAGGACAGAACTGGAGTGACGCATCGGTTATCGTATACGATAATGCTTCTAAGAATGCACTGAATGTGAAAGCTGTTGAAGCATTTGCTAGGAAAACTGGCAGAGAAATGCATTGGTATTATTGTTCTGATAAGCACAAAGGTCGAAAACTGAAAAACGCTGAATTACGTGAAGCGTTATATGACAAGAGTAGTGCAGAGATGGAAGGCTTACTAGACCGTATTCCATTGGTTCTTGGAATGCGAGTAATTGTCTCCAAAAATTTTGATGTTATGAGAGGCATCCTAAATGGTAGTATAGATGTTTTACGCTCGATAAAATATAAAATCAATAATTTTGGACAATGACAACTTACTTCTTGTGTTGTACATTTGCCAGACAGCGACAGTGACAATATCCCAGGCTTGGGAGAACATGAAGCTCCTATACTAGAAGAGACCACAAATTGGACTATATGGAACCCTTATAGTGAACAGTGATTGGTACTTACGCGAACCCAAGTCGCTATTCAACCTGCTTACGCGTTTACATGCCATTGTGCTCAAGGTCAAAGTTACGAAAAGGTTGTTGTTGATTTGAACAGTTGCAAGGGTTCTGAATCCCCATATGTGATGCTCTCTAGGGCGCGCTCCCTAGAAGGTGTCATCATTTTACGTCTGTTTACGAAACAAACCATCTATACCAAGCTCAAGGGTTCCATCAGTGGTGAACTCGACTGTCTCGACAAACTGAATACACTCACCCGAAACAATACATTGCAAAATGGCGAGGCTCATACTACTCAGTCTTCTAGATTAGTTGTCAATTGGAACACTGTACCAGATGACGACGAACAACAAGGTCAGTATCTAGTCAATATCCAAGAAACTATGCAAGCAATGACCGTACCTGATATCGGTACTAGCCAAAAATGCAAACCCAATAACCTTCCTCATTCAAATTCTCACCCCAAATGCGGAAGATACTAGTATATAGCCCCAGTAATTGACATCAGCTACCAATATGAACAATTGCAGAATGATATACAGCTCACCTCAAGATGATGTAACAGTGCATGGCCTCAATGGTATGACAAACAAGTACCATCATTAACATTGAACATGAGGTACAAAGGTATGGTACATAGCATTGAAGACGACAACGAACAGAGTACTTCCTGCCCGAGCTAAAGCCCTCTGCGACATTCCTTTTGCGGCGCTCAAAATTTTGAACACAGCAGTCCTTCCACCTTTTGGGTGTCTTCGACTCCGAACCTCACTCATGCTTGACTAGCATCAATCTATTACATATCACGAACTATACTACCCATACAAGTACATAATCTTTACAGTCTTTCAGTCACCTTTCAGCTTGTTAATTCCCAGTATCAATGTGCATGCCGTCGTCTATTGTCATTTCCTTACTAGAACTTGCCTCAGCCTTCTTTCCCTTCTCACGACTCTTGCTGACGCTAACAATTGTCTGATCATTAGTGCTAGCCATCTGCAATAGAATAACTAGGATTTGCATGTCCTGCACTGTCAGTAGGTTGCAAACTTTCCTAATACTATATAAACTTATTGACTTACACATAATTCTTGCATGTTATTTAAGTGGACGACCTCACACATGTTCAGATGAGCATTGACGCCATTCAGTTCCTTCCCCCGCTTATCATAATATACGACATCGACATCAGCCAAGACCTGTACAAAATCCCCTTTCTTGAACGAGGCAGGTGTCGTGACGAACAATTCGCCGTCTGAATCCTGCTGCAGGAATCGTGGCTTCAGATTCAAACGCCAGTCACTGGCCATTCTCTTTACCCATCCGGTAGGATTCTCGCCACAAGGAATGACATACGGTTTGTTAACTTCACTGTCAGTCATCTACAATCTTTGTTAACAAAATATTTCAATATCATAGATCAATATACCTTACGAAAAATGACATGACAGAGCTGCAATGTGCTGTACCGCATAGTCGAGTCCTCTGAGCCATTCAACACCTGTCCTACATGGGTTTTACAGTTGCACATGAAGTCCAGTTGTGGGCTGAATGCTGCATTACAGTTGCGACCTTCCAGCTCCAACCACAACATCACTTTAGATGCAGAATACTGCAATCTGGTTAATTCTCGATGTAAGCACAACAAAATAACTCAATGTTGCCATGAATCGACACTCACTCTGTCCAATCGCCATTCCCTAGAAGCGTCGCTGTCTTGACAAACCTGTAGACCTTCACACTAATGGCACGCTGGTTCCCTTTGCCTCCCCAGAACATACCCATCCTCTGACTGTGGTCGGTCCCATGCTCTTGATGTTGCTCAATGACAGTGACCTCTGCGATGCCCTCCATCGAGCATGGAATTATAGGGTGTTTGATCTTTGCTATTTCCTCATTACGCGGGATGGCGAGCATCTGCGGCCACATATCATGAGTGACGCCTTCAGAAGCTATGCAACAGTAAGAAATCAATGACAGGCTTGAACGTATTAAAAACTCGCAGACAATAAGGGCCATGACTGTGAAGCAAGACGTATAGGTCCAACAGCGTCTTCACCTGAAGTTGAGCACATATTAAATATTGCCCGAGAAGTTATGTTTGACATGTTGTCACCGGTCTTTTACAGATATACCGCCTCCTCCTTATCAAGTGTATTAAGCATGTTGCGCAGTCACTCCTGTCAAGGCCAGACAGTTTCAATGGTCACAATGTAGTTCAGGTCATTATTGCATAGCTATGACTTCATTCACCCTGTTTCAAGCACTCTCTGCAACGGAACCTGCACTTTCTGAACTGCTTCTATACAACATTTACACTGTCCACTTCACTTTTTCCTCACCCACGTCCCCACCTTCACTGCATGTCCTTGTTGTATCCTTAATGAAGTTACCTCGTACTCGTCCTTCTGATGCATCTGGTGCTGATGACACCACCACTCCACCTGCCACTTCACTCACCAAACGTGTTCGCTCCGATGAGAAAGGTATTGTAATTGTACTACTTGTATGACTTATGCCACATTGATGAATGGTCCAGACACCACCGACAGCAGCACTACCGTGACTACTGAGAAAAGTGCTCGTCCCTCCCAAGATGAAATTGATACACCTAATATGACTACTACACACACCAGGTAAGCACGTCTGGTTTCTATTATTTAAATAATTACTGACATCGACTTCTATCGACCACAGTGACCATGACGATGACAAATATGGCACATCTGAGAAGGCCCTCAACGGCAAAGCCAAGACACAGGCTGCAAAGCCCAAGCAGCACAACGGAAAGCGCAAGGAACAGGACAGGGAGTTAAACAGTATGTAATTACTTCCATCAGTATACAAATTTTGCTAATCTTATTCCTGTGATACAGCAAAGGAAAAGGTAAAGAAGCCAACAACAACTCTTCCAAGGACATTTTGTTCACATGAGTAATATGTCTATCATACTCTGACACACAGTATTGACTGATCGTGTATACTGTCCCTACATATAGTGCCGAGCCTGCCATAAAGCCAAATCCTACTACTACTATTGCAAAGTTGGTAAATCCCGGTTGGATTTCGGATGATATCTTCAAGTATACCCATTTGCCGTTTCTCATTTTGTCACTAACAGTCCTGTGCAGATGACTTTCTGCTGCAGCTACACACAGCGATCCCAACAAACATCGCTATTCGCTGTCTATTGTCGACTCAAAGGCTGTAACTTGGGGTGGCGACAGTGATTCTTATCTTTGTTATAACAGCAAAGTTCTTACAGTCACCTTTGTCGCTCGCATCGTCAGCACCTACTTCGTCACCGGTCCAGACAGCATAGCCTCGAAATGTGCCAGCATCAAGTTCAAGTTCCTCAGCAAGCTTGATCTGAAGACTGCTCGTGCTCTCGTTAACGCAAAGGCTAAACCTCCTACAGGTAAGCATGTATTTTTCTCATCCTTTGCATCGGTTAACATGCTCTAGTCTCGTTGAAGACGACTTTTTGGGCAGGAAAAAAATGCTGGTACTGGAACAAGAAAACGAGATCTACTATCATAAGCTTATGTATTTGTCCTCCATTCTTCCACTGACATTCTTTCCCAAGTTTATTTCTTCAACCAGTTATATGATGGAACTACTAGGATCGGCCCTAAACACAAGATGGAAAAGTTTGATGAACTCCTCCTCGACGAGAACGACACCGTCTTTCTCAAATGTCAAATCAATCGTTATCAACCTGCGAGCACAAAGAAACAAGGAGAATGGGCAACCTGGAAAAGCTCTTTCAACTTATGTAGTATCACCAAGGTTTGGGCCGCTACCAGAGATGTGCCAGATGTCGTTGAATCAGAAAACGAGGTCATGGTGCACGACAACACTAATGACGAGTTTGAAGGATTTTAAATGACTACTCACAAATCTATATGTCCATTTTTATCACTGTATTTGTATCTCAGTCTCCTTATATTATATCGTTAAACATCGTCTCTGACCTAAAAGAATTGCACTGATTGCCTACAAGTAAAAACTTGCCAGCACTCAATAGTCTTCATTTCACTGTGAAGACAACCATCTGACAAGGTGGTAGTTATTCCTATTTTGTCACTATCCACAAAACTTAACAAAATTAATAATACCTGACAGCATACGCTTTACTCTTGCATTTAAAGAGATAAGTCAGTTCCGCCACGCCTGACACCAACAATCTCAGGTGCAAGACCTCTACCGTGCCCGGTATCGCATTGATAAGAGTGACTAATGCACGTCCTCGTTGGCCATGAATGCCTAACGGATCCAGGGTGAAACTGTCTATTGATTCATTCAGAGAGATCTGAATCCTCAGCTCTCGAAGACGATGACAGGATTCCAACCCCAAATTTATCCAGTGCACTTGCCAGTCGGCTGCAAAACCTTTCATCAATATCGACAATGACTACTACATACTATACACGCAACTTTGATAAGGGGCTCGACATCAAGATGTAGGTATTCCAACATCACCGCGTTTCTGCCCAACAACTGACATAACATTTCAGATTGGTCAGACCCATAATTCTTTACATGCAGAGTGCACACACAGAGAATCGGTGGCAGGCAATGTTTCCATACCCATGCGTTGATTAAAGTACTTTCCTGCTTGATAGCCAATGCACTGGCATACACAGATTGCAACTCTGCGTGTCTGGAAAGGTGATGTTGCCAAACAAGATTCAACAGATGCACTTTCTCGACACGATCTATCAAACACAGCACTTCAGCTATGTTTCCTTCCCAATCACGACACTCCATATCTTCCAACGTCACTTTCTTCAAACTATACCGCTCTTCGCATTTGCCCATCTTGCTGCCAAGCCATTTGCATTCTCAGATTGTCAGTGACTCTAAAGCTGACAAGGTAGCCAAGAAGTCTGCAATGACCGTACCGTGAAGTTCCCTGCGACGCCTTTGGCAATGCCATTCCGAAGCCAATTTGAAGTCCCTTTCAACGTTAAGCTCTTGACATAATTCGCCAATTGCTCGTGGGCTGATAACCACTACAGTTGGTCCCTGAAGGCAGTCAGATGATCTTTGCCAACAAGAGATATACTGCAAAACATCTCCCATTGCGCAGGCCCTCGCCAGTACAGACTGACCAAAGATAGCCTGTCCCAGATTCTATAGTCAGCATCGACCAAGGCAAAGACTTCAACAATACATTGGATGTCGAGAGGGATGTGGATCATGACGGCGACAAGGCAAGCTGGCTGCTATCTTCGACTGTGGCTTTCTACACTGATCCAAATTGACGATATGAAACACAGAAACTCTTCGCCCACAAAACTCAAGTACCCAATTATTTTTGTCATCATTTCACACTCGGCTTACCTTTGCCGGAACAATGTCAGAATCGTACCAAGTCAGCTCCATGAGCCGGACTAAATTGTTACTTTGGTCACGATCTTGACTCTCTCAGTTCAACGCCAACCAACAAGAACGTACATCACGATGGCGACCTTTCTCATCGACACGTCTCATGCACATACTCATATTTTGACAAGAATCTGTCACTTCCTCGCATTCAATGACTTGAAAAATTTGTCGCTTGTAAACTCTCGTTACATTCCCGTTACTAGACACCTCAATTCAACCACTTCACTATTGTTGTCCGCGAAGATGACCACCAAATTGCACGCTGCATAACCTTCCTCGCCGACCCTCATTGCACTCACGTACATGCTAGTATCAACACCTTTGTCCTTCGTGGGCACTCCAACCTGACCCTTCCCTCCCTTACTCTTCCAAACATCTACAAATTACTCTCGCTCACCCCCAAGATCTCAACACTTGAAATCATCAGTTTTATGTGGGTGCCCGGCATCGCCATACACAAGCCCAGACTCCGCTATCTGCAAGAACTCACTTTAACCGGTATTTGCATTGACACCAACCATGACAGTCCACTCAGTTTACTCAACCTCATCACCACTTGGGAGTGCGCCTACATTCACGATATTGAGCATCACCACTTGGGAGCGCGCCCACATTCACGATATTGAGCATCCCACTAACCGGCCTTCAACGACGTCACTACGTATAGATGCAAGACTCTATACATCGAGCATGACGCCTGAGCAGGTCCCTGCTACAGCTTACCACAGCTGTCTGAAAAGTTTGCAAGAGTTGAAAACCTTATCGGGCATGACGTTGACGTCACTCATGCAGCATGCTTTCGACAACCTCTCAGAGGCTCCTATCAATCCCTCCGTAATCTAATCCTCATACTGAACCCCTTCGAAACTCGTTTGTAATCCACTGCTGAACGACTGGGATCACTACTGACCATTAATACATAGGTGGTGACATCAAAGCTTGGGAAATTGGTGCTCTATGAGCAAGTACCAATCTTGTCAGAGTCGTCATCATGATCACCCTTGATCATACTACTAAATGGGAAGACGGTACCCACTGACAACTCGCCCTTCGCATAGCGTCGCACCTACCCAACAGCTGCCGTTGTTTTGAACTACAAATGGCAATGGAATTCCCTAATATACCTGTCGTCGATTGCAATATTGCACGATTTGACTGGTTCACACTCGGTGACTCGTTCAAGTCTTTGCCGACATTGGACATCATCATCCTTTACGGTCATGAAGGTTTCGAAGATCCTACTTGGTCATTTATCACGATCCATAACATCTATGCATTACTCGGCAGGTTCCGCGGCTGTTGTTGTACGCTTTTTTCTATCCATTATAATTATCTGTACTGACCAACAGAAATTGGTCTACTACACTACACCTCGAACTACAAGAGCTCATCTATTTTCGCACTTGGAGCCAATGGCCACATATTTTGACATATATCTGAGACTTCTACATAGATAAGACAAACAACGAGCATGCTCATGTAACTCATATGAACTATGTTTGTATGTAACATTTTCCTTTGTAAAAACATACGCCATATCGTTACTGTATTATTTACTGTATACAATTGTGTCCTAACTTGTTATTCCTGATATTCTGACTGAATACTATAACTTGCCCTGTCAATTGTCCATGCTGTGCCTGCATGATCTATTTCTCCTAGCCTTCCTCCCAACTGCCAGACCACGTCTCACACCCGGCTCATGTCATCCAGTCTCTGAACATCTGCAAATTCTGCAATAAAGACTGTGCCATCTTTGAACGACCGCTTCGCTCCTACTCTTGTCAAATTCTGCACTGCACAACCAAGGCCATAACCACTTAGATGGACAAAATACCCCCAGTGTTCATATTTCTCCATATGATTCACCACACTTGATGACACCAGAATTCCTCACTCTTGACCAGCAGGGGTGAATAGGCATTGACACTTTAACATCAATGATGGATAACCACATACATACCACCTGCTGTCAAGATAATTCATTCTGGCCATGCTTCAACTAAAAGACAAAGGGTATAGTGCCGCGTCTGTAGTGCTACACATCACGTCTATCTCGATGCCGTCTCTGACCAGATGCGTAATATGCACGGTGCCATTGAGACGACCAGTGTCATGCTGCTCTTCGCCTAAGAATCCTGTTCAGTCTTTAATGATATATTATACAACCGACAACTCACCCGACAAAGCAGCAACCACCAAAGACATTATACTGTAACCCTCATCCTGAATGAGATACTGCAAAACCTTGTAATACGACCAATGTGGCAAATATATGTCCATGTTGCGTGGCTGCCACTGTGGTTGACCCTCCAAGAAATGAATAGCAACAGATCCTCCTACTACGGCACAAGTCCAGTCCAACACCCGTCGGAACTGCTCCGGCGACACATATTGGCAAACTTTCTGACAATACCAATGTTGAAGAACGCGCCGTGCTACACTTCTCTGATACCGACATATTTGTGCTCAAGTCCATATATCACGAATATCGCAATATTCCAAGAAAGCATGAGATATTTCGACAGGAGTAAAAAAGGTTGAGACTGAGGCTGAAGTCGAGGATGACATTGCTCCTGACATATCAGCGCTATCATACAGTTCATTATAATGTTAGTCACATGACCATTATCCTTGAAACATACGTGGTTCAGGGCAGCTAGCACTCTGGTTCTGGTCTGAAGTGTTCTATGCAGCAAATTGTTATTACCATTGAGCGTAAGACTAGTAGGCATCATTTCAAGTTACATAAGTAGATTGGTGAAGAGATAGTTCAGGTGGTAATATTCAACATCAGTAGATTACATGGGAGGCAGTGTTGTGATCCAGTCTTCGCTATGCTTCAACCAGAGATATTCACAGAAACCCACAATGACCACCCTGCAATTGCAAGCGGTGCAAAGGTTGAGTTGATGTTTAGTCTCATCAGTGATGTGTACTACAAAATGTGACAGCAAGCAGGAGGCCACGGCAAGGAATTGGCCTGGTTGTAATGAAATTTTCATGCAGAGCTGAGAAATGCAGAAGTAGACTGAATGTTTGCCCACTGATGTGATGAACATCAAACTGGTTGGACTATCACCCCAGTTGATGTGCATCAGCTCACTACCTCCCTCTTTCACAGCAATTGTGGGATCCGCTGAAATTGAAGCTGTTTTGATGCTCTGTCAAGGTGGAACCCATCAAGTATTGGACACAGTCTTGTGCTCTAGGATCAACATAAATAATGTTAACTAAGTGTGATAGTACGTGATAAATTGAATAACGTACCAACACTGTCGATATAATTGCTTTGGCATATGGCGTTGGAGATATCTGCAATAAATTGGTGCAATTTCGGTTGCCATAAACCACATGAACTGGTGGATGGCACAGAGAGCTGCAGGGTTTTGACGGGTCGTATCGCTCGTGAGACGGAACTGATGTCCAAACTTCTCCCAGATACCGATGTGAAATGCAGTTGTTTTTGACTGAATTTCCTGATAATTGTGCATAACTGCTCCGGCATTCACAATGGTGTCGAAACCTGCAAGAAGGGCATTCTGATGATGAATACTGATAGTGTTGTCTACGCGTAAGACAATGATCAGAACGGGAGAAGAAAGCTCAGGAGGAAGCAAGACGGGGGCATAAACCAGAAATTGGCCCTGAGACGGGGCAGTAAACATGTCGCAGGGCCGCAGGCTAAAGTATTGCGCAGTTTCTTCATACCCCTCTATTTGACTGGTGGGGCGTGTTGATGAGCGGGCCGGGCGTGCTTCACAAAATATGATCAAAATTTTTACGACGTTCAGCAGGAACGTAATCAAATTTGAGGTGGTGTCAGGTCAAGCGTGCAAGTTCAACTTCATTCTTATCATCGCTCGTATCTATCCACTCATTATTTATCTATATCCTCCCAACCTTCCAAGGCGGAGTTCATCGCGGCAATCCTCGTGGAGGTCATGACAGTAATCTTCATTTCTCTCTCTCTGATTATTGACGAGGGAGGGAACCGCCGTTGCAATCGACCAGGCGTCGTCACTGCAGCACTGGACTGAGCTGATCAACTCGGCATCTTCACCACCAATCCCAACTATTCGATCGGGAGTGAGGCGTTTGAGGAAGTAGTGGTGGTTTCAGAGGCGGAGGAAGAGGCAGATTCATCGGGCAGGGCGACAAAGGTGGATGAGGAACGCCAGGTAGAAGGGTCATGGATAGCGGCGAGGAAAGAGGCGGGAGAGTGACAGAAGTTGGAGGAGATGAGGAGAGCATACGCGAGGATGTGGGAGAGTTGTTCGAGTGGGAGTCAGGCACCGCCAAACGTCAGGGATGTCGAGCTCAATGCTTTGACAATGACTGGACAGCTTTGCCGAGGTATCGCCGAGACCGACACTTTCCTGAGTCCCGATGTCAGCGCTGTTTAGGGCAAGAGGCGCATCAAGTACCGACACGCACTTTTCAAGAAAGCGCCGACAATTCTGAAACATGACAAGACCTTCGGAGCGCGGTGCAGCAAACAGGATCATATGGATGCGACAGATTTTGGGATTAGTTCAGGAACGATCAGTGATGAGATACCCGGGAGGCAGAGTAGATAGTAATGGACACAAATTTCTTGACAGATTTAGCATATGTTTCTTTTAATTGTAGATCCACCTTCTTTTGTATTTAAACTGGTCTCTTCCTTGTGAAGAGAGCAGCAATCACATACCCATCCTATTGTTCACATCCGCGAGTCTTGGAGTCTCCAAGAAGCCCAACGTTCTCAAAAGAACTACTTGCGATGAAATTCAGACTCGCAGATTTAGTAGACGAGGCTTACGCTGGGAAGCTTTACTGAATTTCTGTTGGGTTTGAACGAAACGTATACAGTTCTCTGCGAGTTCTTGGGTAACTTCAAGATCTATTGCAACGCCCGATAGTTTTGCTCCTACGCTACACCAGCGATAGTGCTACAGCCTGCCTACTCTGCTTGCCTGCCTGCTTTTTGCTATTCTACCGCGCTCTCCATTGTCGCATATCTTGCAACAGTTCTCAAAGTATTATTTCCGATGAAACTGAGACCGTTGGACCCTTCCTCGCACCTTTCGGTTACAACTCCCGACAATTCTCTGACTTACTTTGTGTTCCGTTGCACTTATCTTTCTCCCACGTGACCGCGTATTGCACGCATTTCCCATATATTTCGTCGACTTCGGGAGCTACAGCCATCAGTGTGATGTACATGCGCGCATCTTCGGGAGGATGGCGTTGTGCTGGGCGTAGTCATTCAGTGAATGTAGTATCCAGGAGAAAAGAAAAGAAAAAACATACAGGATAGTTCACCAGCATGCTCCTTAGCCCTCACCGCTTGACCATTCTTCTCTCTCAATAATTTCTTTTTGAGCATAGCTTGTTGTAACTGGCAATGTCCAACACGGCTGAGGAGGTTTATTTTTGTGAGATTACGAGGGGCAACGTGCACGGTTCCTGTAGTAAGACACAGTGAGCTACAATCCATAGCATCCCAGGCAACACACTAACAACGTGAGGAACATGGCAGTTGAGGAATTAGAGATTTAGGAGTCCGCTCTTTCGAAGGTGGTGAACCAAATGGCCACTATACCGTTCATCTGATAAGAATGTGCAGGTCTGATTCGACACATCGGTGAGATCACAAACTACAGCTGTTGCACTTGAAAACGATGGCGACCTGAACAGGCACTCTACAGTTTCGGAGCTACGCACAGCAATGGTTGCGAACAAACTGCAAATGACTCTCAGTGCAGTGCACACAATTCAGCCGACAAAGCTGGCAACCCCAACGGGCACTCTGATTTTTGTCGGATAAGAACATGCATGCCCCAGTATGAGTGACATCATATAACTGTCTTGCTCAAAAACAAAGGCAACCCAAACGGGCACTCATATGTTTACGAGTTGAGAACAGAATCTGCAGCAGATGTAGAGCAAACAGTCTAGACTGCATCAGTCACAAACGATGGCAACCCAAATGGGCACTCTGTCGTTTATGAGTTGGCGCAGCTCGAGCAAAGGGCACACAGATGAAGGGTATGTGGGAAAGAAGGGAAAAGAGTAGATTGAGTGATGGAGAGAATAATGGTATAAAGTATCAATAACATACCGTGAGCAGTGTTATGTTGCATACCGATGTGGTGCAGGTGTAGAGCGGGTAACTGAGAAGAGGGAATTGAGAGATGGTTACAGACGAGCTGCCACTATATATGCAAAAACAGAAAGGCCACTTATGATGGCTGGTATGAAAGAATGATCAGTAGAGTTCTGCAAAATAAACCGCTCCGACATTTGGTATTATATTTGTTGTGAGCACATTTGCTATTGGTTGATCGGTGTGCTGTCCATACAATACAGGTTAGGCATACAATGAGTAGGGACAAGATCGTTAGATATTGCGTGTGAACGTGCCAGTGATACGATTGGATACTTCATGGTACTATAGTCCAGCCAACGTCAGTCTTGTCCATACGCCGTGGTTCTGGTAGGCTGCTTGCACAAGGCAAACCCGCTGGTTGTTCGCACCACTCTATGCTCACCTCTGCCCATTCATTCTCCTATTACTGCCCTTACCCACCCCCACTCTCCTCTCTGCCAAGATCTATGGCTTTCTGACTCGCAGTAGTTCTGTCAACGTGCGCCCTTCCCGAGCAGCGGCCACGCCCATCGTGCCTCACGCGCCGTCGCACCTGCACCTGTGCACATTCCCATCCCATCGCACGTCCCGCCCATGCTCTATTCACCATCTTCGAAGATCTCTGCTTGTGTGGTGTAAATCCAGGTGGCGGCCATTCAGAGCTAAGCAGCACAAATGGCAGAGGCATGCTCCCGAGTCCCATTCCAGGTGGCAGAAGTCCCCCGTACAACATATTGATTGCCTCAGTTAAACGAAGAGCCTTTGTGGACTCTAAGGTCAGTCTGTGCCCTTGCAAACTCCCCGACACTGACGACAGAGCAGAGCGATGATGATTTTGATGGTGCAAGTGGTGGTGGTGATGAGGACCTGCGACCTGTGCGCGCAGTGGTCGTAGCGAGTCCACGTCCTTGCGCTGCATCGCGTTCACGGTCCATTTCACTCTCCTTCTTCCTCTCACGCGGTATCATCATCTGCTGCTGCATACGCTCGCGCTGTTCTACGCCAGTTCACCCAAACATCTCTAGCAAATCTCAGTTGAATACACGCCTACATACATATACTCAGCACATATCGCATAAAACTTGCCGTCAACATCGCTCACCAATATCACTGAGAAAGTACGGTGTCATTGGCCGATGAACCCCACCACGTTGGTACAGGGTTGGAGGCTGCAGCAGCAGCACTGCGTGAGATTATGACAATGTTACATTGCACTGGTCTAGTGACAAAGTTGAAGTTGTGGCAGCTGGTGCCACACGCCACGTGTCGGACCTGTCGGAGTTTGAACTTAGTTTACGGTAGTCGTACACGGACGCTCGCGCTCTCTTTTGTATGTCGGAAATTTCAGACGCTGGTTGGGATGCTGCCAGATGCATCCTGATGGCCGGATGCCGGACTCGTATCCGGATTGGATCCAGCCTAACATCAGATCATCTGGATAGAAAGAGAAACTGAGAAGGAGTATCTAGATTCGATATGAATCATCTGGATACGCTTCCTATAGGCCTCTGTGATCTAGATAGATGCACATGTTCTGGAAATGGGTATGAGATCTAGATGTCCCACCGCAACAGCCACATTATCAGAAGAGACTCCCAATATCCAGATCCATTCTGGATGTAACTGCCATATTGAGAGACCTTCCGGAGAGAGGGCATGCCACCAAAAGCACTGGGCAATCCAGAGCTAATCATGATTACACATTCAACATCAGGATGAATTCGATATGCTCTAGAGACTCTGGACACACTCTTGAGAGCTGTAGCAACATTAATTCAATTAAAACCGTAAATTCAAAGATATACATGAGTACAGCTACTACTGAGCATATAGGAGAGAACCGAAGAGGTGAGGTTGCGGCAGTGACAAGACATGAGGACACAGTGAGCCAGAATGCAGTCCCAGCATGAGCAAAGTATACAAGATATCATGCCTGCAGGGCATGGACATGACTATCAAATGTTCAGGTCATCCTGCGCAATGTCTCAGGGTCTTGGGCATGTTGGGCAAGCGCGGTAAGGGTACGTAAATGTGCTCAAGGTGAATAACGATAGGCAATGACAATGAGGAATTGACTGCTGCATAAGTTCCGCTTGAGGGGGCTGTGGAGGACATAGAGGCAGGGAGGGGCTGTGGAGGACACAGGCACAGAGAGGGGCAGTCGAGGATACAGGTGCGGAGAGGGGCCATCAAGGACACAGGTGCAGAGAGCCCCATCAATAGAGAGAAGAATGTGAGAAAATTACGACCGCACCTTAGTCTCAAACTCCTTGAAAGCCAGTGAGACGACATTGCCCAACCGCTTGAGGTAGCTGCACATCTCACACCCCATCTGATCAATCTCATAGAGATGACAAACCAACTAGCAGAGAGCCTCTATTGGAGTGCACTGAAGGAGAGTGCAAGCTGATGGCGGTCTGGTACAGAGACCGCACAACCGAGAAAGAACAGGGCGAGATGCATGTAATTTATATAATAAGCCAATGTCAATAAGAAATAAGGAAAGACGAACCTTGACAACCTAGTACCGGTGTCCAGAGACACACATTGTGCATGAGGAGAGGGAGCACAGCTAGTGAAGGATGGAGGTAAAGCGTGAAAGAGACTTTGGCACCAGATGTTGTATTGGGAACAGCCGTAACGTATCTGGATACAAACAGATACAAAGTCTTCCAAATCTGGATGCCTCTTGATGGCACTGGGCGCACGGAGGAGGAAAAGCATAAGCAACATATATGAAAGAGAGTGTAGCGTGTATATGCTCGTAAATTTCTAATAGCGAGACAGACATATGTATATCCAAAAAATACCAACAATGCAGCTTAACAGCTTACTTCTTCGATCGAGTCGAGTGTCTAACCTTCCCAGCAGCAGGTGCCTCAGTCAAAGCGTTATCTTTGGGTGCTTTGGCCTTAGGCCTCTTGACCGCCTTGGTCCTGGCAACAGGAGGTCCCTTCAAAGGCTCTGCTGGTAAAGCTGTCTGGACAATACTCATGGACGCAACTCTATCAGCTATAGTAGCATCAATAGCATCCTCTAAGGGTGCCAGCACTGAAGCAAGATGTCTGCTACCCGTTGAGGCAACACATCTGCTAGCAGTTGAGGCTGGCCTAGGTGCAATTCCCGATGTGGAACCCTAAAGTGTGGTGCCAGCAGGGGCAGAAAATACAGGAGGAGGGGGAGGCGCAGCGACAGATGTCAAAATGGAGGAGGTGCTGAAGGAGCAGAGGTAGGAGGAGGTGAAGAAGGTTGGGATGAAATCTGTGAAACAGAGTCTTCTGGCAAAAGCTCGTCCTCTACAGGCAGTGGATCATCATTAAACCCTTCGTCATACTCGTCTCTTGTGAAAACGCAGGATGCAGGTTCTTCGATGTGCTGGGGAACATTATGAGTAGTTGGCTCTGTGAGAAAGAGCGCCATGAATGCTCGATCATCTTCGTGTTTGAAGTTGCCAACCTCCTGGAAGAGACTGCCCTTGGCAGGATCAATTCCATTGCATGCAATCTTTGTCCAGTAGTTCAGAATCAACCGGCCTCGAGCACCATCACCCAGAAGGTACAAGCCGGCATAGACAGTGCGCCAAACATGACCGTAGGTATTCTTTTGTTTGGTCTTCGCTTCCTCAGGATTCTCAACAAACTCCCGGTCACCGGAGAGATGGAATGCCATCTATACATACAATATATGCATCAGATCGAATAGACATATTAAAGAAGAAGGTAAACTTATGATGGTAACAGTTAGCGCAATCATAGACTTAGTTACAACACAAACACCCCACTTCTTTCCCTTGGATGAAGCACGCAGTCTTGTTCCACTGATAGATGTTTTTCCAAATACAGCACTTTGAAAGCATGATCAGAATTTGATTCCTGCCCCTCCAGAAATATGAATGGAGCGGACATGATCTGACCATCTTGCCCTCAGAGGCATACAAATTGTTCATTGGTCTTGCGGGCATTGGGAGACCTCCAAAGAGTGACATCGAATCCAGGTAGTAGCAGCGGTATGACTTCCTTGGTGGCTAAAACGAATTTAGAAGGCTCGTCACAGTGCCAGTGCTTGAACTGATATAAGAATGATTAGCAGTATTTTCACCTTGTAGTGTTTGTAAAGACTTACTTTGTTTCGAGGAACTTGCTGCCAATTATTGCCCAAACTGTAGGATGGCCAGCGCACGCATCAAATAGTTCAGCCAGTTGTACCTTATGATCTGCCTCCTAGTCCTGATGTCTGAGATGCCCGAGCTTAGCAGAATCGACGTGAGGACGCGCCATAACTTTGTACGTAGGAACGGTCAGCCACGCGTTGGTCAGAATAAACTTGCAACAGATTATCTGGATGACACCCAGTTCCTTGAGGGCAGAGGCAGGAACATCCAGATCCTTAGGGTTTTGAGAAGGGGCCAGAAGACGGAGCTGGGACATCTCCACCGTCATCTTGACAATATGATCTTCGGCAAGAATGAGCTTATCTTGATAGATTTTCACTAGCTGAAATAGAGAGAGATCTGGTAAACAATGGGCTTAGTATGCTTACTTGTGACAGTGACGTACCTCTTGCAGCTCTTCTACAGTGGCATCAGCACCAAATCTGGATCGGGTGAAAAGCTTGAGATGTGACTAGATGGCACCTTCATCGCCGCCATACACCTCTTCGAGGTCCTCATCTTCATTGTCTCCGTCAGAGCCGCTGTTGTTCATAACATCGCTGTCGTCGAGCATGTCTGAAATAACACCATGTCAATATAGACCACAGCCTGACTTTGAGACTCAGAAATACCTGTGGAGGGCACGGACAAAGGATCCCTGTCTGGCGATGGCAAAGGCTTTGACTGCCTCATATAAATACAAAAACCATTGGCACCGGATGCAACTTGTGCCACCTATTCCCATATTTCTGACACTCTGTGAGGCAATGTGCACGGGCAATGTGTTGAATTGGTATCTGTAATTTTGGCCATGAGCAAATAGGCCGACCAATTTGACAAAGTGAACAAAAGTGATTGCTCACTATCTGTGCACCTGTGCCTCGCGGAAGTGGGAGGTTGGTCTGGTGCTGACCAACATTTTTGTACATGTGTGATGCACGTGTTGCAGAGCATAGCTTTTTACCAAAAACGTAAGAAAAAATGTTGCAAATGGCTCAACTCAATTCAAGTGCTGGAAACAGACCACACAACAGCTCTGATGGAGAGGCACCAAGCGACTGCATTGCTTCAGAAACGAAGGAAGGAGGTTTAGAACGTAAACTGAATGTCGGAGGACTGGTAGCTATCAGAACGAAGGCGGGGTGGGCTGAGTAAGGGTGCACATGGATAGGGAAATGATGAGAATGCACCAGCTATACATGATGCACAAAGGATCAATGGATGTCCATCTCAATGTGAGGGTATGCAGTAGGGTGTGGCCAAGGGAATCGCCAGCAGAGGTAGCACCTCGCACGTTCTCAGTACGGTGGGAGACCTTCGTGCATGAACGGCCATAAGGGAAGATGGCCTGAGATGCGCTGCCCAAGTGGTCGTTGTGTAGACTGTGGTCTGAGAGTCCCGTGCTATAAACGAGCAAGTCTCAGTAATTTGAAATAGGCGCCCGTGGCCGATATGCAATATGTGTGGTGACATTCTGCGCGAGAAGGCTGCCAAATTTAAATTTGGCAGCCTTTGACAAAACAGAACGTGATGCCTGCAATACCAGACGAAACCGATGAGGCAAGTGTGGGGGATGGAGGGCTTCAAGCCAGACGTCTTGCAATCCAAGAGAACCTCGCCGGTGCCGCCAGAATCCACCACACTTTCTGCAGGCTGTGTCCAGCTTCATGAGGCGTAGGTTGTAGCTCCTGCATGGTGGGGCCTGTAGCGAGGCAGGCAAGTACTTGGGGAGCGGGCCGAGACTTGCTACAGAGGGGGAGGCCAGCACATGATCATGGATATCCTTGCAGCCTACCCTCAAGGGTACACGTTGGCTAGTTCCCAGTTCGGGCCCACAGCACGTGTTAGCCAAGAGGGTAGGCAAAGTGGTGCAAAGGAATATACCCTTGTGGGCCATTCCAGATTTCCAACAGGAGGCTCCTGTGGTCAGGTTTGTGCGAAGGAGAAAGGTAAAGTCCCGGAGCCGCAGGAAGCGAGGGGCAGTCGAACTATTAAAAACCTGCAGCTCAGTGAGAAGGAGGTAGACAGGTTCTTTTTCAATATCAGAATGAATTTCTTATGGCACAAGGTGTCATTGCTTACCTAAAGATTGCCCTAGTTCATTTCACGTGTGCAACAAGTTACACTTTTGACCTGCGCATTGAGAGCAGAGGATCATATAGTACCACTAACCTGGTACTGTAGCCTCAATCTCTCATCTTCAATTGGATCTGTCACTGCGAGATGCACTATGAGTGTGTGAGTTCCTATATAAGGACAGTCAAAAATTTATCAGACAGGATACCATGCTTCACAGAACTGACGTATCTGCAAGTTTCCTAATTTTGCACCAATAACAATCTCAAGAAACCAGTCAATACTGGAAACAAACAACGTATGTTTTCATATTTTGGTGTAGCGAATGTACGTGTGGGCAAACGTGGGTGCCAATTTTTTCTCTTGCTCAAACTGATGACTAGCAATGAGATTCTAAAAAGATTACAAAGAGAACACAACATAAACATTACAAAATTGTAATTGATGCTCTTATTATGCTATATTAGAGATGTCCTTTGTTTTTTTTTTTCTCTTCTGCTGAGAACAATGTTAAAACTGGGAGAGAACTCGACCAGGGGCACTCAAAGATACAGACACTGCAGTCTGAGTTGAGCAACTGAGTAAATACATGAGAAAAACTAAGTACTGACCTGCAGTCTGAGTTGAGCAACTGAGAGTTGCATAAGAGCTCAGACTGCAAGGTATCCACGTCTCAAGGGCCCTCATTATGTAAGCAAGCGCCCAGGGAATGCGCTAGTGGCTACGTTTCTAAGTCTACGATAGGTAGAAGTATCAAAACTCAATGGAATGGAGTACTGTGAATGTATGAAATGTAGAGGGGGTTTGGGGTGTCCATACGCGCAAATAGAATGATGGCTAGACTAAAAGTGAGTCCTTGAAAGGGATAACAAGGGCTGCATAGAGGCATATGCAGTATTCTTCAACTAACAACTTCTACTAGCTATGTAATGTCTGTGAGACTGGCATGGTTGACCCTGCCTTCTGTCCAACCACTGAGATGCTGGCAGACATATTGACCAAGGCACTAGTCAAAGCCAAGGATGTTCTGTTCCGGTCTATCATAGGGAGTCTGCATAGATGTACCACATCAAGAGGGAATGTTAGTAGGACCCGTGATTATGTGTATAGATGTCAGATCCAAGAAAGCCGAATTTCTGCCATTTTGGTCTGCGTAAGTTTGCCCTGCTTTGGTACAACTTTGGACCTTACCTCCAAAATTTCCCCTGGTTGGTACGGACCACAGATCCAGCCTCGGAAAAAAGAAAAAGCGAGTTTTCTAGTGTATACTGTATTTCTGGTCTCCAATACATCTCAAAATGGCCATGAACAGAGTCTAATCTTCGTCTTCTGAGTTGTTTGTTAGTTGAAGAGTACTGCATACGCTTCTATGCACCCTTTGTTATCCCTTTCAAGGACTCACTTTTAGTCTAGCCATCATTCTGATTGCGCATATGGACAACCCAAACCCCCTCTACGTTTCATCCATTTACAGTATTCATTAATTCTGTTGAGTTTTGAGGCTTCTACCTATTGTAGACTTAGATACTTAGCCACTAGCGCATTCCCTGGGCGCTTGCTTACATAATGAGGGCCCTTGAGACGCGGATACCTTGCAGTCTGAGCCCTTATGCAACTCTCAGTTGCTCAACTCAGACTGCAGGTCAGTACTTAGTTTTTCTCATGTATTTACTCAGTTGCTCAACTCAGACTGCAGTGTCTGTATCTTTGAGTGCCCCTGGTTGAGTTCTCTCCCAGGTTTAACAGGTTATGGGCACTGGGCACTAGGCCTTATATCTAACTACATCCAAAAGGCATCCACCCCATAAGTCACTCAGTTTTTGCCATCCATCTTCAGAAGCGTCCTGGTGCTCGATTCAATGCTTATGATGTGTTGTTCGGCATTAAAAAGGCCTCTGACAAGTCACTCTCTGCCTTAATGGCTCGAGTTGA
>JAAIFI010000198.1:0-60224 GCA_011032875.1 Phlebia tremellosa | reverse complement strand
CTCACGCCGAGTCTCAACGCTTCACCTGAACAGTACTGCCCACACGTCGTGTCTCTGCGGCTCCGTTTTGTCTCTTTTCTTCTCGCCGAATCCTCTACGTCGGCTCATTGACTGCCGACCGGTATCGCCACCCACTAAACCTGGCAAGGTCTCGAAGCCGGCGTGTTCGAGACCTGGAAGAGAATCAGCCTCCGCAAGTTCCTCTTCAAATATGGTTTCGTTGAACTAAAGACGTTCACGACCGTACTCCTTACAAAGCTTCACGGATGCCCAGGTAACGAATGGCGACGGTCTGCGTGTATTCTACGTGCGTATTCCAACTCTCTCTGCCATTCCAAGTTACCAATGTGAATTTTCCAGATCACGACTGCATCCACTCGCACTTCCAGGATAAGACAAGCAATATGCGACATGCGAAGAGTTGCTCTCCCGTTGGTAGGCCGGTCCACCTCCTGCATGGTACGTTTCTCTCTTGGCTATATGTGCGAACGTGGTATAATTCGTCCAGATACAGGGAAAGCAGATTCTGGCTAGTGACCTCCCTTCAAAGGGGCAGGAAGCCCTAAATGAACTCGCCACATCTATGAACTAACATAACTGTTACCTGAAGGTTTGTTTCGCTTCCTCTGAGCCTCTCTTCTAAACCACCACATACGCATCCGCTCGCGTTATTTTCTATAGGATATCACCTTCAATTACTAGACGAACTGGGAAATGCGCGTTTGGCCGGTCTCGCACAGCCTGCTGGGTTTCGACGTGCGGACTCGCTACGCTGCTGTAGCACGCCTGCGAAGCCGACGCGCGCAATGCGTCGTACGAGAGTGCATCTGGCAGGTACATACAGTGCGGAGTGGTTGTATGCACGCGTGAAAGAGTACGCGCTATCGGGCATGCAGAGCGCGGAATGGCGGGGCATGGTGAGTGCTTGCAGTGGTATATTGTTTTTATCACTGATCTTGACGCGTGGTATCGCAACTCCAGTGGAAAACTGATCAACCAACTTGCTAGATAGGGACTCGGCTCCAGAATACAGCCTCGCGGAGAGACGGGCAGACGAGCGCAAGCATCACATTGGGCTAGATGTCTCCCGAGCTTTCTCTTGCTCAAAGGTCAATTCTCTCAACATTTATCGTCAGGTGGAAAACACGACGTTTCTTTCTCTCCCTCACTCTTTACACCCACGCATCACAACAGACGAACTGAGGGACGCGGAAAGGTGGCTAACTGCGTAGGATGTCCGAATGTACGCTCCTTGTGCTTGTACTAACAATCTCAAAAACCTACAATGATTCTCATCCACGCCTAGGCGATATGGGGACGGCACCGGCGCATTGCGCTCGGATTATCCGTTACATTGATTGCACTCCAGGATGTAGACTCTTACGTTGCCCGTGTTTTTTCGCCTCGTCTGGGTGTGCGCCCTGTCTTTCTAGGCCGAAGATTGATATCTATGGGTACGAGACCACTCATGATATGAAGTGAGCAAGTCAGTGCATTAACGTCTACAGTACAAAATTATACAGTCCTTACAAATACGTTCAAGTCCACATATGTGCTGGCCTCGTCGGTCATGAAGTATGCGCATACGATGTAGAGAAGCGTATCCATGACGGCCAAGACATGATTGAGCGCCGAGACGATGTGGAAGACAAATCTGTTTCGGAGAGGTTTACGGGGAAATAGAATGTCACAGGGATGGATAAGTTTAGTGAGTCATCATCCACGATGGTGTTACGTGAGTGCTGTACCCGGACGTTGAGCACTAGACGGGGTCCCTGCAAGACGCAAGTTAGCGTGGGCACAAACTCAACCAAACTCGGCTGGAGGATGCGCGCATACCAATGCACCTAGGATAGCCAGTAGCCAGCTAGAGGAAAAACGGTCAGTAACGATTTTGGGGCGAACACGATGTACATACGGGAAGCCTAAGGCAGCGAGTGTAGCGGGTGCGAGGGTAAAGAGGACTGTATTTGCTACCATTGCCGCTACATGAAGGATATATTGAGCAGAGTATACGGTCGAAAGCGCGAGATACCACTCACTGAACACTAAGGCGAACGCCCAGATGCTATCACGTACCAGTAGATTTAGCAGAGATCTTTGTCCCCAGCCCTCATTCGCCGCTCCGTAGAACTTGTACACTGTGAGGCCGAATAATATAGCTTCAAATACGACTGAAGATATTCTGTGGGGCATTGTGAGTCAGAAATGCGTCAAGAGCGATTTGGAGAACGTACGTGTAGGCGATAATCTCTACAGGAAAAGTCGTCTCTATGCACGACGGTGTTGCCATCACTCTCGGTAGACTGACGGCGAGACTGGCGATCATGATGATTAATTGCAGAACGAAGGAGGGCACCAGGATTCGCAAGAGTAATCGACTCGCGGTGTACATAGCGTATACTGCAGTAAGATATAACAGATCAATCAATCAATACATGGAACGAGTTACCGTAAGACAAGGGACGTACTTCGGAGCATCAGAATAATTTCGAGTGCGATCTCAAGTAGAATCGCAGACACCGCCTCTACGACCACCCAATCTTGACACGACAATGTTCGCGCATTCAATATTCTAGGGGAGAGTCAGCATTGCACCCCGGCAACATGAGAATTACAGATACATGAGCGCCACAACGGAGTAGTATCGAGTAAATAGGTACAACAATTTCAGCGGCTGAAATGGCGTTCTTGGAAGGGATTTCAGCGCTCCGTCAAGTTGTCATTGAAGACTAGACTTACAGCCATATATGTGTGATCTGCGTTCATTATCAGTCCAACATGGCACAGGACAAAAGAGGGTGTGATGCGTACTTCTTGGTCTGTAGTGATTAGGACATCCCAGATCAAAAAGCACAAAGCTGCAATTTCACTTCGCCGCGCCTCCTCTGACTGCATTAGCCTCAACAGAGGCACTTGATTGATAGCCATGAGGGTCAAAACAGACAGATGAAGGAGAGCCGCGATGTGGTGTAGGGTTCCCGGAATTATAGGAGGAAGATAGTGAGCGAAAAGGTGCATAGGTGTAGGGCGGAGGATGCACTTACAACATGGCACAGCATTGGAGCGTGTCTGAACTCGCCGGGTTTAGTCACGAAGGTCGCGCGGAGGCCGCTGGGAGGATCTGGCGATGATCGTCGGGGAGCGCATGCCTTGAGCGAGTTGACGCGCCCGTTAAACCCGAGAGCTTATGCCTGAGAGAAAAACGCAAATAACATCCGTGAGCATATGTGTAGTGTTTCACAGTTATGAATGACACAGCCCAGCATCGCCCACACGTATTTCGATGGATAGCACACATGAAATCGCGGATATGCTGTGATGTTACTGCTTGCTACTGACACTAGCAATTTACGGTTGAGCTGCAATATTGGTTCGTCTGGAAAGACTGTGTATGCACTACTACCGCGGGCGCGATGATTTGTGTAACTTGGCAGTCACACAACAGCAAAAGGTGTCCTACTCAGTCAAATCAGTGAGCTGCGTACAGTATTCAATGATACTCACCTCTCCCTGAAATTTTCGCCATGACGTGTTGTTAACTTATGAGAACCTGCCTACATATGTACCAGTATATGTGCAGTACGCAGTCACACAGGTTGTCTACCGCTCGGCGCTGTGTTCAATGGGCGCTCGGCGATTGCCGGGTTGTTCTATGCGACGGACAGTCGACGACCTGAGCTCTCTCTCTTTTCACTCCTCGACCCGTCGAGCGTTGACCACGGGTTGACTACGGGTCGACCATATCGCTTGTGTATCATCCTGTATCGTCTCTCCTTTCTTTCTTTACTCCATAATGTCGAATCTGCCCACACTCTACATGCCAGTCGTGTCACCTCCGACACCTGCTCCATCTCCAGGGCCAAGTTCTAACGTATTTCCCCACATCGCATCTGTGTCGACATCCCATTTTGCACAACTGTCTCACTCTCAACGACGGCTATTTCTTTCCGCGCTCCTTAGCGAATGCAGTCCGGATGACTTGCTCTTCATATCCTCAAACCTTTCCACGCTTCTGCGCCGTGATTTCATACGCGACCTGCCCCCCGAGCTTGCACTCTACATCCTCGGTTTTCTCGACGAACCCACATCTTTGTTACGAGCCGGGCGTGTCAGTCGTTACTGGCACAGCTTGATCGCTGACGATTGGCTGTGGAAGCGACTGTGCGCGGTCTACAAGTTTGAAGTTCAAGAGGAATGGACGAAGCCGTCCGATACGGGAGTGTCCTCTACCACATCAGCATCTCCATGCTCTACTATCAGACACCGTGCCCGCCACTCTACAGGATCTGTTCCTTTGTTTTCTAAGATCATACCACACCGGACCTACCGCGAGTCCTTCAGACTATCTTATCTCAATTGTACGTTTCACATCCCACTGTCTTATACCCAATCTCATTCGCTTCCACCACAGTATCATATTGGCGGACTGGTGGAAGACTTCTCCGTCGTATACCACTGCCCTCACATCCGCACCATCTCCCTAACGATACCCTACAGCCTCCTGCCCCGACACCTACATCTGCCATTCCGACCTCTGTCGCATTAGACTCCGAATGGATCGTCATTGGTCTGGCCAACAGCCGTATTCATATCTTTAGTGCACGCACAGGCGTGAGCTGCCGCACTCTCGTTGGCCATAGCTCAGGCGTGTGGGCGGTTGCGCTTGTTAAAGGAGGTGGACAACCTATGGACCCACCTGCAGCAGGACCCGACGCATCAGGTTCTAATATGCAGTCTGGCGACCGGCCGTTTATGGCGGATGCTTCTCGTGCGGGTCCGGATGCGACGCCTGCTGGTCCAGAACATATCCTCTCATCCACACTTCGTGGGGCGCTCGGATTAGACAACACTCCGGTCAAGCCTTTCCGGAGACGGTCGACTACTGCGGTCTTCCGTGACAGCGACAAGGCTACTACTACTGTACCGGTGGACACAGGTAAGCCCAGCGACCCTTCGGGTACTTCTGAGGGCTGGGGCCAGCCGAACGCCTTGGTAGTCAGTGGAGGCTGCGACAAAGATCTCAGGGTGTGGGACGTGAAGTCGGGGTACGCTGCGAGCATGCACCGCCACGTATACTTTGCTAATGCAAAAATTATGAAGGTACTGTATCTACAGACTTTCTGGACACAGCTCAACGATCCGCTGCCTCAAAGTATTGCATAATCGGCCGATCGCTGTCTCTGGTTCACGGGATAGGACCCTTCGTGTCTGGGATATTCAACATGGCAGACTTCTGCGCGTCCTGGCAGGACACGAAGATAGTGTCCGCACTCTCGACGTATGCGGGAACAGGGTCGCCAGTGGAAGCTATGATCATACAGTGCGTGTATGGGACGTAGACACTGGGAAGTGCCTGCATGTTCTGCGAGGACATATACACCAGATCTATACAGTTTCGTTCGATGGAGTAAGGATAGCCAGTGGCGGCATGGACACAACGGTCAGAGTCTGGGACGCCGAGACTGGGTAAGTTGCTTGTTCCAGTCCATGAGGTCTGCTGTTGACAAGTATCTCTCTTTTCTGTAGCGCGTGTCTTGCTCTCCTGCAAGGTCACACTGCTCTCGTTTGTCAAGTTCAGCTATCCCCGAACATGCTCGTCACCGGCGGCTCTGACGGACGCGTAATCATGTTCTCCCTTCTTGCTTTCTCGCCGTCATTAACCACGGGGAGAGGGTCCGCCATCCTACCCGTACAGCGCTTGCCCGCACACGATAGCTCTGTGACCGGCCTCCAACTAGATTCGCGCTTTCTCGTCACAGGCGGGAACGACGGACGGGTGCGCCTCTTCGAGTTCACGCCCCCGCGCGATACCGCCGCCGAAGACGGCTCGGGCCAGTACGAGTACGTGCGGGAGATGTGCGAGCCAAGCGAGAGTGTATGGAAGGTGGCGTATACGAAGGAGACATGCGTGATCATGTACAAGAAGGCGGGCAAGACGTTCGTTGAGATCTGGACGTTCAAAGCGAAGGAGCTTTGAAGCTTGTAACGGCTATCAGCGCAGCGCAAACTACTCAGGCTTCAATGTATATTATCGTACAGGACGGAGAAGCGGTGATTTGCAATCGATAATCGCCTGCGTGATTGAGAATAACAATATTCATCTAGCATTAGCGGCTATATTGATACAAGTCTTCAGGGTCCTTCGACGGGTGAGTAAACTACTAGCATGCTTGACGTGGATGGCCGCCTTCGGATACCAAGAACACCGCCCGACCTAGTGCGCTTCACAGTCCAGATTTTATATTCGCACCCTAGATACTGAACGGCAGGAAAATAATCGCTTCTGCGCAGGTATTACACAACTTTTGGGCGACAAAAAGTCACTAAGACACGTGAGTACAACAATTACTACACCACACACAAAGTCCGGTATGCCAGTAAATATAAACAGAATCAAGAGTCCAGTCCGTGACAGGTCTTCGGTGTAAGCAATAATCCCTAGTCTCTGTGTCCAACGACCGCAGAGCGTTTAGAGCTTGAAAGAGGGTAGAAGAACCGTGACTTAATGCCGCGACAATGTCCGGGAGTCTGCCTGCAGCACTGTACCAGGGAATGGCCGCGTGAACGTTAACGTTCGCCGCTAAAAGTCCAAGGGAACGGGAGACCGAATAACAAAAACTCGACAAGAGAGCCACGGCACTCAGAGCGCCACGGCGACGCCGGCGACGAGGGCCAGAAGGGCGAGAGCGAGGCGTGGCCGCGTGAGCGAGCCGCTGCTCTTCTTGTTATTGTTGCCTGTCTGCGCTGGGGGCTGTCCGCTGCTCGTGCTCGTTGGCCCTGGAGCCGCACTCGACGAGCTCGGCGAGCCCACGAGCGGCACGCCGTTGTACTGCGCGCGGATGATGTTCGCGGCCTGCTCCGCGAGGCCGTACACGGGCGCCATCATCTACACACACAACCGCCACTGTCAGCATCTGCCCGCCCGGGATGGAACAAACACAGTACGTACGTGCGCGGAGAACTCAAAGGGGAACACCGAGGCGTCGACGACGCGGACGTTCGCGAGGCCGTACACCTTGAGGTCCGCGTCGACGACGCCGCCGAGCGCGAGCGGGAGCATCGCGAGCGAGCACGAGGGGTGGAACTCGGTGCTGTACTGCCCGACGAGCCAGCTGTCCCAGTCGTCGTCGCTCTGCACGGTCGAGCCGGGCACGACCTCGTCGAGCAGCGCCGTGTTGAGCGGGGCGGTGTTGCCGATCGTGCGCGCGAGCTTGAGGCCCTCGCGGAGGATGACCTCGTCGGCGGAGTGCGAGAAGTACTGCGGGTCGATGACGGGGTACGCGAACGGGTCGGAGCTGTTGATGTACAGCCGGCCTTGGCTGTGTGGCGAACGGGGAGGTCAGTTCAGCGCGGGGATACTATGATGTGACGGTGGAAAGCGTGCACGTACCTGAGCGGATGCTGGAGCGCCGCTTGGATGGCGATGCTCTGGTCGCCCGCGCTCGACCCAGTGAGACTGAGTAGGATCTCGATCTGCCCGATGGACGAGGACAGCAGCTGCGCCGTGGCATTGTAGATCGCTTTGTAGCCTGCGACGACCGTGGGGTCGGTGCTGGGAACGAGTGTGGACGCGCTTGTGTCGATCGCGCTCGCGACGTTCTGCTGGAAGCTCGCGAAGTCGGTGCCGAGGAGGAAGGAGGCGTTCACGTAGCACGTCGCCGAGTTGACAAAGGAGAGGAAGGGATCGGACTGGCCGCCAGAATTGGGCTTTCGTTGCGTTGATATGAGATTACCGGTGAGTGAGAACAAAGGACGCAACTTACGAGGCTGGTAAGGTTAGCAGTATGGATACTCGCGGCGGTCTGGACGTTCGTCTTCCACACCAGTTCGGTGCTCTGTGGAATAAGTGAGTGAGCGCAAAGTTATACACGCAAGCGTGAGTACGCACGACATGATCTTGCAAATGCTGCCCCACACCCGGCAATGCATGCATAACCGGAACACCTGCCGCGCCCAAGACGTCGCTCGGACCGACGCCACTATGCAGCAACACATGCGGGCTGCCCACCGCGCCCGCCGAGAGGATCGCCTCCCTCGTGACGTTCACCGTAAGCCGCGGCGCCGCGCTCGACGCCGCATACTCCACCGCGTTAACGGTGAGGTTGCTGGCGGAGGCGAAGAGCAGGCGGGTGACGGTGGCGTTGGGGAGGATGGCGAGGTTCGCGCGCGGGGGGAGCGGGTCGATGTACGCGCTGCGCGAGTACGAGCGCGTCCAGTTCGCGACGTTGATCGTGGAGGGCGCGATGAAGCCGCCCCAGCCCGCGCCGCCCTCGGCGTCGGGCGAGGCGGGGATGCCCGCGTTCGCGAGCGTCGCCGTCCAGTTGCCTACGACCGGCACGATACTGGGAGAGTGCGGTCAGGTCAATGCGGAGGTGGATGAGAATCAGAGAGACGTACAACCCGGGGTACGAGACGTGGAGGGGCCCGTCGGTGCCGTGGCTCGCGGGCGAGTACTCGATCGCGCCCGCGGTCTGCACGTCCGTGCTCGGCGCAGTGAAGTTTTCGCCCTTCTTCATGGCGGTGAACAACGCGTTCCAGCTCCAAAGGCTCGTGCCGTTGTCTATCATGGACGCCCAGAGGTCGACCTCCACCTGGGACGGCCGCACGGAGTACATGCCGTTTACCGCAGAGGAGCCGCCGAGCACTTTGCCGCCGGGCCAGGCGATGGCGCGGTTCGCGGCACCTGCTTGGGGGACGGTGGTGAAGTCCCAGTCGTAGGAGGATTTGAGGAGACCGCTGTAGTATGCGTTTCCTGGAACGTCTGGGAACGTAAAAGAGCGGTGAGGGGGAGAAATTGCGTATGTGTGAATCTGTGGACGCACCTATGTTTTCCTGTACGGCGTCGCCGGTGTCACCAGCTTCTAGGACCAAGACGGTTGTGTTCGCGTCTTCGGACAGCCGCGAGGCGAGGACAAGGCCGGCGGTCCCGCCGCCGACGATGACGAAGTCGTAAGAGGGCGCAATCTGCGCGTCGTAGACGATGTTGCGCTTTCTGAACTCCCGCAGGATGTCGCGGTGTCCGCCCTGGAAGCATTGGGCGCAGGACGCCAATGAGGCGGCCGTGAGCAGGAGACTCAGGGTCCGCATGATGGCGGGAGGGTATGGGGGTAGAGAACGCTGTAAAAGCGAAAGGGTAAGTGATGTTGGTTTATTGAGTATTGAAGGGGTGGAAAGACACATACCGCCTTTTATTCGGACTGCAGGGACATGGGCCCAGCGTGTGCAGGCACCTAGTTCAGCCCATGGTACGGAAAGCGACAGAATTTGTCCGCTGGGCACAGATATGAGGGTGCCCGTGAACACAAGAGCGGCGGGCAGCGTCCAGATTCGTTCTGGATCGTTTAATTAACGTGATAAAGCCTCCGGGGGGGAAGGGCAGACGCGGAGGCCGATATCGCGTGCGCGGGGTGCGATGTGCCGAAAGAGTGTTGCCAGAGGTCGCCAGGCAGAGGATGGGACGAGCATCTTGACAGTATGCGAGGATCCGAGTCGTCCCTGCTCGAGCGTGGCGTTGGATGCTATCGAGGCTGCAGTCTAGAACACGTACAAATGAACAATGCGGCAGAACATTGAACTAGACGCCCAGAGCGCGGCGGGCGAATGTGGCGTCGTTCAGGCACGCGGACGTGACGTCGGCCGCAGAGGCTGTGCGCGAGGCAACTCAATAGAGTGAAGAGGACTGCTGAAAATTTGTTGCAGAAAAAGAGGGATGCATTGTTTTTTGGCGCGTTAGTGCACAGCATCGACGAGAAAACCACACGACATAACCCCAGGCAAACGCAAGTCGACAACGCGACTCGTCTTGGCGGATACTGATGGCGTCTAGCCAACATCGCGCGAGGCAAACAAGCGACAGAACATGGGAACAGCATGACTGACCCCCACGACTGCCTCAGCTAGCCCATGTCTCTAGTTTTCAAGAGGGCAGACGAGGGCAGAGGACGTAGAAGACGTCAAGGCACGATGATCGACGCTTCCATACCACAAGTCTCTCGGGCGCTACATAAACCTGCTTCCAACCTTCAGGAATCTTGGTAAAAGAACTTTGATGGCTTTGCTGTCACTTTCAAGGTCTGTAAACGGTACGTACTGTTGCTCATTAAGCTGTTGATCGTTTCTCGAGGATACGTGTGTTGCAATGCGTCGACGCAATGAAGATCAATACAGGGCATGCGACCGGATCTGGCAGGTGAGGCCAATCGAAATATATTACACCAACTACACTAGAACAACACATATGTACCCAGCCGTCCCGTAATTACGATCTCGTTCTCGACCAATGCCTACAGGTATACCCTCGCGCGCGTGAAAAAGCCATATCTCCTCCCACCGTAGATCCTCAGCACCGTCAGCAGTATGCGGTGTATTTGATCCAAGTAATAGCGCATCAATCACCCCCTACGCCCGACACCTAACATCATGCGCGCCCGCCCCGCGAACCTGCCACGCGCACCACGCCCGAGACCGCGCGGGGGCATCGGTGGGCGTGCAGCAGGGGCCTGACCGTTCCCACCAGGCCCGTTAGCATTCTCCACCGCGCCACCCCGCGCGGTCCCGTTCCCGTTCCCGGTTCCGCGCCCACCCCGCCCCCTGCCTCTCTCAGAATGGAGAGGCATGACGTCGACGTCCATCGCGTTCGCGTCGCGCGAGGGCCCGCGTGAGTGCGCGTGCGTCCGCCGTCGATTGGGGCTTCCGCGGGCGCGGGCCTGCGCGTTCGAAGTGGACCCGCCACGTCCGAAGCGCACGGCGGCGGGGACGAGCGACAGGCTGTCCAGCGCGCCCGCGAGCTCTGCGTCTCTGTCGCCCTCTTTTTTTCCGTCACGGTCGTCGTCTGAGTCCTCTTCTACAAGTGGCGCGTCGCTCAGCCAGGTTTTCGGTTTCGGCGGTGTCGCAGCGGCAGCGGCTGCTGTTGGGGGTATCTGGGTGCTCGTGGCAGGGGAGGTGGAGGTGGAAGTGGAGGTATCGTGGTCGTCTTGGGTATCGTGATCGTGCGTCTCGTCGCCGTCGTCGTTCTCATGTTCGTCACTGCGTGCGGTCCACTGCCCGCGGAGCATGCTCGCACCCTCGCCCCACTTCACGAGCAGCCCACCGACGCCCTTGTTGGTGACAGCGAAGAAGTATTCTTTCGGGTAGCCGTGCGCCGAGATGAGGTGCAGCCGCCGCGTCTTTGGTGTTGCGAAGAGGCGGGTGCACGAGGCGAGGTGACACGCAAACTGCGGCAGCATTAATGCAATTCATGACGTAGTGTAGAGGGCATTACGTACAATTTTCTCCCCGCGCTCTTTGCGGACGGCCGCAATGGGGTCATGGCATTCTGTCTGATGCTGCGCGAGATCAATGAACATGAGCGCACTCGTCGGAAACCAAAACGACGACTCACCAGCTCAAGCAAGCGTGCGTCCGGAAAGACGCACCTGCAGCCACGCTCCTCGCAGACGTGCGCGTGGTACGTCGCGTAGTGCGTTTCGAGCTCCTTCGTGTTCGCGAGAGGCGTCGGGCGGTGGGGAGGATTGCATGTTGGGGGGAGCGTGCAAAGGAGCGGGTGGACCGTGCCCGTGGGAGGAGAGGCACGGGCTGCTTTGGGTGCGGGTTCTGGGGACGGCGAGGGTGAGGAGGAAGGGGTGTGGGTCGTCGGTGTCCGTGGTCGTTTACAAGACATGAGAGTTGTGACTAGCGCCGTACCGCGAAACGGGATTATTATCGGGTCGATAAGGGGATACACTTACATGCCATCATGCAACAACAACATAAGCACGCAGAAGCGAAACAAAACAGCACAACGCCAGTCAGTGTTCCTGAAAATATTCGTGGAGGAAACAGTGCCTTGGGGCTCCAGTTTCTCCTCTGAACATAATAAATTAAGTAAAACTTATGGCCAATGCCGGGGTCGAACCGACGACCTTGGCGTCGCTTAACCATAAACTAGGGTTAGCAANGTAAAACTTATGGCCAATGCCGGGGTCGAACCGACGACCTTGGCGTCGCTTAACCATAAACTAGGGTTAGCAATATTAGCACCACGCTCTAACCAACTGAGCTAATCGGCCTTATTTGGCGGCAATTATCGGTTTTGACTCAACTGGCATAGCCTGCTCAACCAGCATGGTCTGTCAATAAGTGTTATTCACCGATAACTTACTTTGCAATTTACCTACAGTAAATTACCGGTACTTGCCCAGCGCTCAAGTGGCAATAAACACTCTGCTCTGGACGACCACCACGACCAGCCTCCCACAATCCTAGTCTGGGAGCAGCTGCCGCGGGATGTTCTTCATTGTTCGTCTATATTCTTGCGCACGCACGTTTTACCCCACTAACCTGACAAGACCACGTAGAAAGAGCTCTCGCACACAATTCTGCTGCACCCGTCCTACTTCGGCCCGCGCATGCTGCAGTACCTCGAGTCGAAGCTGTATGCAGACGTCGAGGGGACGTGCTCGGGGCAGTTCGGCTACATCATCGCCGTCGTGTCGATCCTCGACATCGGCAAGGGCATGGTCCTCCCTGGCAGCGGGCAAGCCGAGTTCATCACGCGCTACCGCGCGATCGTCTTCAAGCCGTTCAAGGGCGAGGTGGTCGATGGCGTCGTGAACAACGTCAACAAGGTGCGTCTCGCCTTTTCTATCTCATCCCGTCTGTCTTGTTGCTGAATGCTGACGCGCGGTAGATGGGCTTCTTCGCGGACGTAGGGCCTCTGACGGTGTTCGTCTCGCATCAGGTGCGTGTGCTGGCCCATTCCTGCATGCCCGCATGCTCACCGCAGCTGCCTCTCTATAGCTCATACACCCCGACATGAAGTTCGACCCAAACTCGAACCCGCCCTCATTTGCCTCGGATGAGCAGGTGTGTTCCCTCTGACGCACGCCACGGCCACACACAGAGCATCGCTTCCCCGCAGATCATCGAAAAGAACACCAAAGTACGGCTAAAAATTGTCGGAACGCGTGTTGATGCTACGGAGATTGTACGTGCCCCACCCTGTTCTTCTATGATATGTGCGCTTTGCCGTCTGAGTCTGACCATGTTGTATCAAATAAATATAGTTTGCCATTGGCACGATCAAGGAGGACCACTTAGGTGTCATCGACTAATCCCGTTCAGCCGCCTACCTGTGGAACACGTTCCGTCATCTGTTTTACTATCGTTCTTGTGCACCTTGTATCTCTAGACCTTTGATCTCAAAACTAGCATACCCACTGATTCGGGGCTGCCTTCCGGTAAAGCCCTACACCGTACCTGTATCCTGACTTAATACCGAACAGACTTGGAATTCATCGCTATGCAATGATCCAACCACTCTTCGGATGCGGCTTCAATTGCTTGCACCTCGCAGAAGTCTCAAGCTATGTACAGCTTGAAGGACCTAGCCCAAGCTAATTGTAGTCTATACGTAGTTTCTCTTGACAATCTCGATGTTCACGAAATCATCACACTGGTTCTGAGAGCTGTCATGCATACAATGACCGTTCGTCTATGTTCCAGGGACCGAAGACATGTTATATACAGAGAGAATTCCAAGATATGCATAGGTATACGAGTATACGGAGAGACGAATATGGAGTTATTGCGCGACAGCGGATTAACGAGACGAGAGAGAAACCATACATAAGTACAAATATGCAAGTCCAACACAACACACACGTCGCCTTGGTCGGCTTTTAAAAGCGCGTCCGAGCCACTCATTCCTCGTCCTCGAATCGCAGTATTTGCGCATCCTCGTCGACTGCGACGTGCCGGTACCCCCGGCGCGCGCGATACCGCGTGCGGTAGCTGTCGAAGCGCGACGCGACGACCTCGTACGCCATCGCACCGAGCCCGATGAGGAACCATGGCACGGACGCGAGCGTCGCCAGCGCGCCCGAACGGCTCGTATACTGCGCGCCGTCGGCCCCTGGCAAGCGAATCGTCCTGCATCATACAGACAAAACGACCCATTAGCACCCAACTGAGACAAGAGAGTGAGAGTACGCACCCCCGGGCAAGCCCCGCCTTGCGGTAGAACCAGTAGCCGACGAGCGACGCGAAGATGGTGGGCACGACGAGCACGAAGAACCAGAAGAAGAAGCCATGGCCCTTGAGACCCGGACACCTGTGTTTCGTGCCCCGGTCGAGACGCTTACCACCTTCGCAGGAGGAGTATGGGATCAGTCGGTAGGGCGTCCGCTCGTACCAGAATTCGTCGTCGCCGCGGCAAGAGTCGTCCGGCGGGCGCGGCTGCGTGCCGTTGACAAGCGCACAGTTACCGTCGCTGTCACGCCGGTAGTTGAACTCGCTGCGATCGGTCAACGGTGATTAACATGAGGTGAAGGGGAGGGATCATGATACACACCATTCAAAGTCCACATCCGAGCAAACGCAATTTTTGACGATCTTAACATCGTTTTTCTTCTGCGTTCCGACTACGCAGTTTGCGCTGCGCTGTCTGCGATGATACAGTGTCTGGAGAAGCAGAACGTTATAACAAGAATTGGGACTCTCAATGAAATTCCACTTACTTGACGACCGAACAGACACGTTTCGGCGCGCTCTTCGCTAGGACTCCATAATTCAAAATCGTCGTGTTGCGGATCGTTAGTATCCAGCACACCTATAGACAGGGGGAGATCAGACTATCATCATAGTATAAGAAAAAACGAGATCTACATTGCCTGTAGGTCAATGCCGAGAAGTCGAGATGCACCGCAACCGAAGAAAAGGGCGAGCGAGGGTATGATCCCATAAGCACGAATCGACGGCTCGTGTCCTCGGGCACTGTCACAATCTCCCTGACACGGACTTTATCATCGCTGAATCGGTAGGTGCTCCATGAAAGGCCCTCGTCCAGACTGTACATCACATGATCAGTGGCTTCCTCGTCGTTGACCATTACGAGAACCGAGCCGGAATCGCCAAACTCCCAGAGGTGTGCGTCTTTGTGAACTTCTTCCCAAGTAAACCCAGCGTCGCGGCTCAGGAAGGTATCGCTCTCGGTGTATGGTGCCAATTTGTCCCCAACATTGCCCACTGCCATGAGGAGTCCAGGTACAGACGGGGTGCTATATGTCGCACGGGCATCGTAACGCTCGGTGTAGCCGTGTATGTGTAAAGCACAACCCTACGACGACGTAAGCTCAGGAGGATGAATGATCGAGCGAGGAACGGCTTACTGCTCGGTCACACTCATATGGATTGCCATTGGAATCTATCTTGGGAGGTACAAGAGGCTTCCAAGTGCCGCCTGGAGGGGCTTGTGAGCGGAAGACAAGAAAGCCAGTCATAGTGCCCACCATCGTTGTGTGTAATTCTACTCTGTATGTCTGCCCTGCCTGTGATGGTCGCTTCATGAGGATTTGCGACAATGTTGATCAGCGCGATACCGTCAAGACCGATTACTTTCTCGAAGTCGATGTAACCGTCATCGTTTCTCCGTACGTTGTCTGCTGAGACACCGAAGTACGTTCCATTAGAATTTGACTTCAGGATGTCTCCCCAAGCAGGCCCGGGTGGTTCCTGAATGGTAACATGTACGAAGACTGATTTGGTACTGGATTCCAATATAGTATACGCCTATGTCGTTGATAAGCATAAGTCAGAACATAACCTACGGAAAGCTTACATGTTGATCGAGGCGCACAGCCGGAGGGAACATCCCTGATGCGAAGACTTTGCCATCCAGAGATACCTGCAAATCCAAAGCTTGCCTTGAAGATTGATACTGTAGTATCAAGCGGTTGGTTCAATATTGGCGTATTGAGTTATGGTATACACTCACCTCGGCCACTATAAGATATTCCGCGAACTTTGCAAACCCGACGACGTGGTCAAATAGCTTCGTCTTCTTCGTATAGAAATCAGATCCTCCAATTAGCTGGAGTGGGTTGGACACGGTGAAAGCCCTCTGGTCCCCTTGCTTCGTTTCGTACGATTCGCATATGATCTGATTTGGGTCGACTAACAGCTCCGCATCTCTTGCCCATGCGCAGTTGCGCACATACTTATCGATGTCGAACCAGTCGCGTCCGTTGTCGCGGGAGTAGAACGTTTCTACGTGGCAATTACCGGTGAAAGGATTTTCACAGTTGCTGCTTCCGGTCCATATCAAGTAGTCGGACTGAGAAGGATGGAAGTGGAGGATGAATAAACCGAACGTATTGGGCGGCAACGGTGCATCAAGAGGATTCCATGTTTTCCCCGTATCCGTCGTGTAATAGTACTGTTTAGTGTTGGTAATGAGGTAGGCACGATCGTTGCTGTACGCATGGTGATAGAAGGCGATGAATTTGACGTTCGCCTCTGCCAAGAGCTGCTTCCACGTGTAACCCTCGTTGCTAGATTGCCAGATAGTATTGTCGTCGAGGCGGACAAGGATAGTCTGGAGTATTGTTAGACTTGTGAATTGCTCATCATCATTGCAAGATTCTTACTCTTGAGTTCTTGAAATAAGCGAATTGTCTCATTGGCGCAGGGAACTCAAACTAGAAAGCGATCAATATACAGATCAACAAGTTTAGGGGAACTCCTTACAGTCTGATGAATAATGTCTCCCTCCTTTGGTTGTGCTATGCGCCACAGTTGTTAGTAGATGAGGTTTGCGAGGAGGTAAAAAATACCTTTGTCACACGACTTCTCCACTTTGTCGTCCTTCTTGATTCCCTTTTCTCTGTCGCATGTATTCCCCGGAATACGACGATAACCAGAAGATCCCATGAACGTTTGCTTAGGATCATCAGCAGCACATACGCCTGCAGGTATAGGCTCGGGGCCGGCGGGCACGCAATTGCCATCTTGACGAACGAAATTGTAGTCACTGTCAAGGTGTCAATCAAAAGACCAAAGCGGTAAACGAAGGGGTGGCAGACCATTCGTAATCCTCGTCGGAACACGGGCAATCTTCCTCCAGTTCAACAGGGTCAATGAATTTGTTTCCAACGAAACAATTCGCGTTCGGTTTGCGGCGCATATAGTATTGCTGCGGGAAATTGAGTCAGTGTATGACTTTCTCTATTAGCAATAGATGTGTAGCTACCTTATGGCCCATCAAACAATCGTGACCGGCAGCACGCGCGTACCAGCTCTCGAAGTCGCTGTCTTCGCATTGACGACTACGAGTGCCAGCGAAGTCAAGAAATACTGTGACGACACGTTTACCGTCTTTTTCATCACTACGACCAACCTGTCCGACGATGACGAACTTCTGTGACGTCGAATCTGGTATTGTCGTCAAAATCCGTGCTCGGACTTTTGCATCGAGTTTGTAAGTCTTCCTAAGAGAGGAATGAGATAGTTCGACGATGTGTGAGGACAATACAGTACAAACCATGTTTGACCAAGATCTGTCGAGTACCGCACTTCGTCTGTAGCTTCCTCGTCGTTCATGACCACCATAATACTCCCTGAATCACCGAATTCGTATTTATGTGCATCCAGACGGATCATACTCCATGTGGCACCTGCATCTGTGCTCAGGAATGTGTCGCAATCCTCGTACGGCTGAAGGTATTCTCCAATCGAACCGACGGCCATCACTAGGCCCGGTGCAGGTGAAGAGAAAACTCGTCCAAAATTATGCGGAAGTGTGACAGAGTGAAGATGGAGAGAGCATTCTTCATCCGATGGGTTGCATCGAGTCCGACGGCCTTCGCTATCGACGGCTGGCGGACGAATACGAGACCATGATCGGCCTATGAAGGTAATTAGATACCAAGTCCATATCAACTGCATTGTACTCACCGTCATCAAAAGTTATTCGAGACTGTAACTTCTTCTGTTCTCTCCTGCTTTCCACCTCTTTGGCGTTGGCAACGATATTCGCGAGCCCAACACCCTCGATTCCGTATATATTCTCGTAATCAACAAACCCAAGCTCATTGCGATTTGTATCCTTCAAACTCTCGATGAAGAAGGTGCCGTTTGAATTGCTGACGAAAAGTGTACCAATGGTGCTTTGATCTTGGAGCATAACATCGATCGCAAGGGAATGCGTGGTGGATTCAACGACTGTATAGGCATTCTCACGCAACTTTGCCGACGATGCGTGAGGGAATTGTCCCTTGGCCCATGTCTTGGTGTCGACTGAGACATATAATAGCATCTCTCCGTTGTTCCCAGGTGAAAGATCCCGTAGTGCGACTACTGCAAACTTGCTGACAATAGCCAATGCGACAACCCCGCGTGCATTTTTGCCTATTCCAAGTTCCTCGACACGCTTGTCAGAATCGAAGAAGTCCGTCGACGAGAATAATCGCGAGGAATCGAGGGAGTGCACCCCGTCAGATGCAGCACTTTCGAACGCGACGCAGTAGATGAGGTTATCAGGCGCGTCGTGTTTAAAGTCCTTGCTGCTGTGGGCAAACTGACACCGTGAGGTGTCTAACAACAAGAGTGAAGCTTCACTACTGAAGGCGTCTGTTGTGTAGTATGTCTACGTAGGAACGTGAGGCAGTGTGGGAACACTTTATCGATAACAGACGCACCTCGTCGTGACACGTAGCTGTCCATGGCGAAGAAGACTCGCATTTAGTGCCTTGGTAGAGGATATAGCCATACTTCTTCGGGTCCGAGTGGAAGGAAAGCGGTTTCCCTACGAGTGCCGGTGGGATGGGCATATCGAACGCACGCCATGACTTCCCGCGGTCTTCCGTTCGGTAATGGGTCGTACCCTTAGTTAAAACAAACGCCTAGTAGACTATAAGAATATACCCAGTGCAAGTATGGGTCACTACTCACGTAACTATTGTCAAACGGGTGTTCTATGACCATAGCTGCCTTCCCCGCCGGTATGTCCTGCACCCGCGACCATGTCTTCCCTTCATTTTGTGAAAGGTACACATTGCCCTCAACTATATCATGGTATATTGCTTCCTACAAAACCTGTGAGGAGGAAGAAGATATGAACAGCTGCATGGCACGTACCGACCGATCCTCGAAGAAGAAGAGACGCGCTGGGAGATTTGAGAAATACGAGATCGAATGCTCGGGGTCGCTCTGGGCATACACAAGTGCAGCGGCAAGTAACAAGACTGTCCACAGAAGTACCGCCGTCCGGTGTAACGGTTCCATGAAGCTGTGGAAGTTCAGAGTGAACGTGTGTTTGACGGCGCAGTCGCTGGTCGACACGCAATCTGGACGGATAAGTGCTTATCCGAAACATAACTAGCCTTTCCTGACTAAGTATAAGTGGATATCCTGAGATGAATATATCTTTCATTGCTCTTCGCGCTGACTCCATGTTGCCACTGGCAAGGCATTGTCAGAACCCTCGTAGAAGAAGGTGAGTGTCCAGTGGAATGATGAGTATTTTTGTCTAACGTTTGCACTATGTAGCTCGGGCACGAGTCCAGAAACTGTCAATGTCGTACCCGGCGAGTGTCGAAGGCGATACATAACTCCTGCCTTACTAGAGGATGTGTCTGTCAACCGTCCGATGACAAGTGCATCTGCAACTGGCCTGGAAAAATCAGGCTTGCAGTGTAAAACCTCATGTTATGCACAAGTAGTCAACCGCTCCGCATCACGCTCTACGCCATGAAGAGAGCGCAAGTAATAAGCTTCTCCAACAGACCCTGCGTATGCCATGCAATCTCGTAATTTCCGAACTAGCTGATCACTCAGTCTAGCACAGGTGTTATGGTCATCAATGCGATGTGACAATGGGCATTGTCAATGCTATGAACTCTTAACGGTTCGAGATCCTGCAGCGCCATTGTCAAAGCCACGGTAACACAAAACGTGCCCTACGTAAAGGCTTACGCTCGAAGCATATCACGATACAACCGTGAGTTCGACTACTTTTGTCTATCTTTGAGTTTCTGACCACCTCTGTGAAGCTTTTAGTGATTTACAACGTACCATGATGAAATACTTCAACAAGATTCGATCGGAGGTTGGACCCCGATGCTGTTCGCTTGCATATTATGCCTGGCTTTCGGCAACTTCTCCGTACCTACAGACCAAGGGCAAGAAGTTCGTCCCAGTGGCCGGTCAATAATTCACGTACACTACGATATGAAGTGATATAAATACGAGAAATAAATAGACTGATAAATATATGTCATAGATATACATGGACATTCGATAACGAGAACCAGGTTTTCCAATATCTTTAGTAATATTTAACGGGCCTCTTGCGGATGCCGCTGCCACCAGCGGAGCGATGCCCAGAAGTTCGCGAAGCGGGGCTATCGGGAGAGCTTGGGGCTACGAAAGAGAATCAGGTCACGAGCAACAATTGACCACCAATAGGAAGTGATAATGCGCACCATTAGGAACGTACGCAGATTTACTTTCGTCCCAGTCAACGTCGCGAACGACTTCCCGCAACGACTCTGCGTCAGCAACATGGAAGTTGGACGCTCGCTTGATGACCAATGTCTCAATAGGGTGTCCAGTTGCACAGCGTATAGCCAAGCTCCTCCATAAATCAACTGGCAAGCCGTCCATGTTCGCAATGACAACCAAATCGTCGGATTGTGGAGCAGGGTTCTGAGCCGAACCATCCCTACTCTTGGGATGAGCGAACTTGATGTCAACGAGAATCAGGGTTTGAAGCTTCGGAAAACATATACCGAGATTGTCGTGCTGTTGGGGAAGAATGAGGGAAAGGAGCAACCATATATCTAGACTGTATGCGACGAGAGTTCGGACCTCGCGCAGCGAATTGAAGATTCGAAACAAATCCCCAATAGGCGTCACGTAACTCAGTCCGCCCAATATTTCCATAGGTCCTAGCCTTAGAATACGGGCATCCGAAATCTTGATCGAGGACCATAGGTCGCCAAGGTGTCTTTCGGACTCGCGACAAGGGAGGTTAACGCATATCTGAGCTTCACGCGATATCTCCGATGAAGCCTGGGATATGAAGGAGAAGGAGCGAAGTGTTGTCCATCCATGCAGCTCGACGGTATCGCTCCCACCGCGGATCGTGATGCAAAGGGTAAGGAGCGAGCACGCAGGGTTTGTTGACGGTGGCTCTGCGATGGAACGCGCGAGGATTCTAGCAACATCGGTGGTTGGCAGTGACCTGTATTTCAAGTAACGTTGATGCAGGTTCTTTGTGCCATCCATAATCAGGTGGCGCATGTCGGAAGTGCGTGCGTTGTAGATACTAACGCAGTGGATTGCGTGCCCTTTGATAATCAGGCACTCGAGCGTGTTAGGAAAGCTCAGAGGCACAGGAATGTCTCCGCTATAGTGTGCCAGGTCGAGCTCAAGGCTCCGCAGCCCTCGGACACTGCTTGGAGGTAGGAGGAAGTCCAAGCTCTCCTTGGGAAGTAAACGCGTGGTATTGGTATGAGTCGTATTGGGACGATCGCGGGATTTAAGTATCAAAATTTTCAGGGTGCCACGAATAAAAGGTTTGATTAAATTAGTCAATCTTCCTTGAAATTCTAGCTTCTCCAAGCGAGGAAGCCTCCACTGTTGACAAGGTATAGTAGACCCGTAAGCCTCTATCACGAGTGAAAGAGAACGTAGTCCGGGTGCTTCTATTGGGGAAAGCAGGAGTTGATGGTGTGAGGAGGTACTGTCGAGGTGGAGGTCCAATGTGCGGAGGCGGGAGATATTGATTAGCGTCTCGTCTAGAGCCGCTGTAACCCGTAGCGTACTACTTCGTTGATACCGAATTGCGCCTGTACTCAGGTAGTAGAAGTATGTGGCAGCGATCGTAGCTGGGTGGGATGCTCGCAATACGCTGCGAACGCGAGCAGGGCTACTAACGATGAGGAAACTCCAAAGCGCAGGGGATGACTTCGCTAATTCGTGCCATCGTTTGCAAACAAGGGTGATGCTGAGCCATGAATACAATGGTGGGAGGGAGGGGGGATGTCGAGATGCAGAACCTTTCCGATAATGTTCGCACCAGGAAACATATAACTCTGAGACATGCTGCTGAAATATCTCCAGAAGAAGTTCCGATGGAAGTGACAAAATGGACGCTGGAATATTGACAGGCTTCTGTTGACTTCCATGACGTTGTCTCAGAGCACTGTAATCCACCATGAGTTGCGAGCTGCAGTACGATGATGAGTGCACAGATAGTCAGTTCGACTGGACGTAACCACTGAGTTCGGCGAGCACGTACCAAAAGGTATATCACAGAGATTGTGCAACGAAAGCGGTAACTGCTGGAATGGCCAAATTAGACAAATCGTTGTGGGCGGTTGCCGGGAGGTCGAGACAGGTTGGGGTATATGAAGAGCTCAGCCACGCACTATAATAGCCACCGCGCCAGTGGCTGTACCGATCGGATCCGGTTAGCGGCACCGAGCAGCAGTTAAACGCTGAGGCTATACTCTCGAACGAGGGAAACATGAGACGGCCGAGGTGGGGACGGGGAGTCCAGGACAAAGCTGACCATCAATGACCGACGACTGCGCCAGAGGCTGTAATGCATGAGGTGATGGTCAATGATCGATGCCAAAGCTTGAACTGGGCTTATCCTGAAGTGCCTCGCAACAGGAGATGGTCTCGTAGAACCGAGGTAAAAGTGGCATCCGCAAGTCAGCGAGAACATCAGTCAGCAATTTACAGTGTGAAGCTTGCATACGCACGGTACATATACGGAAGGAGTTCGGCGTCTCATCGATATCTTGAGACTGCCTTTGGTCTTTCTAATGGTTCAAGATAGTAGGATCAATCAGGTTCTCCAGAATGCTAGGACGACGAAAACGCAGTGTACACAATGATAGACGCGATCACCGGCAGACGCGCAATTTTTTGCAGTGCAGCTGCTTCCTAGTCGTGGAGGCCAGGTTTGCTGTTTGGTGTTGTTAGGATCAAAAGGGCTGATATTGCCCTTTTGATTGATGTGCGCTTAATCACTCGCCGCCAGTGCAGAGGAGATCTTATCATGCCAACAAGAGCCACCGGCTTCTGGTAGGGCTTGTGATCATGTAAGTAGCCCATCAAAGCCCGTCCGCTACGGCGAGGGATTTAACGACGCCGGAGCTTACTAATTACTCTTTCGCGCTCCCGTCACCAGTGGAAGCAATTCGCTGGCCAGTTCTTTTCTCGTCGGAGGTTTATATGCGCAAGCGGAGAGCTATTGGGGTTCTGCTAATCCTTACAATACATAAGGAGCGAGAACGGCGGCGGCGAGGCTTGCGACCTGGTAGTCCGAAGTCGCTAATTTTCCGGCGGGAGATTGCGATTGAAGCTCGAATATATTTTTGGTTATCTCGTGTGGACGTGATATCAGGCTCGTGCGTACCGCAAGACATCATATACGATACGGAGACAACCTACGTCCACGAATCACGATGGTGTACTAAGCTCCAAGAAATTCAAGATCAAAGTCGAGATCAAAGTTAGCACGTGGCTCTCTAATTGGGTGACCATGTGGCATGTCCGATGTCCGTTCGACCCCTAACTCGACCCTCGCTCTCTACCCTGTCATTTCCAGTCAAGCTCGAGAGCATACCTGATATTCATTGGTGTTATTCGGAATCTATCTAGTATGTTGATCCTTATCCATGTCAATTTTCCACAATGAACGAAACTATCTGTTATAGAATCTTACCCAAGGCCCGATTGCACACCAGCATGGAAGCCTTCCAACGGCAAACTGCAGAAAGGATAGCTGTTCATGATGCAGAAGTTCAGAGGCACGAGACAATCATCCGAAATATAACAGAAGTACATGATGAAGAAATCAGAAAGCACAAACACGCCATAGCCGACCTTAGGAGAGGTCTGAACAGCCTCCTTTCGATCGCACGCCTACCTGACGAGTTGCTTGCGGAGATCTTCATGATTTACGCCGCGGTATTCAAGGCAGATCTGGCGGATTCTCAGAGAGCTGCTGGTCATACGGCTACGCGGTACCTGCTTCAGCATCCGACGGTGATTCGCCGAACCGAGTCGCAGTACGCTTGGATTCGGGTTACGCACATCTGCCACCGATGGCGCGAAGTTGCCCTTGGGTTTCCTAGACTTTGGACGCACATTGACTGCCGCCGACCCGATGTGACCGCGGAGTGGTTACTACGGTCGAAGGCGGCACCCCTACATGTCAGTTCTGTGCTCGAGTACGGTCGTGCAGCATGGATTCGCGGATGCGATTCGCTGTTGCTTGCATTGCAAGAGCTTCCGAGGATGCGGCATCTAGAAATCAGAACCCCGCGGTTTAACCAGACATACAAAGGATTCGAGGCCGCGTGGGCTCCCTGTCCGTCTACGATGCTCGAGAGTATCGAACTCACTACTATCACCAACTGGTACTCTGAACACGGCGGCACCCCAATCATCAAGCGTCTGTTGGACGGCAATCCTACCCGCCTCGAAAACCTCATACTCAATGACACCTATTTGCACTGGAGCGACCTCAGACACCCGGCGCTAGCATCGGTGAAACGGTTCACGCATATCAGTGGTTCGTGGGTAGACTCGCTAGAGCACATGTTGACAGTGCTCGCCGAGTGCGTCGCCTTGGAGGAATTGGACCTTTCTGACGCGCAACACGACATGTCGCTACCACTGACAACACAGCCGATGACCGACAACAACCTCCCTCAAGTCGAGCTGGCGAACTTGCGGCAGATTCGATTAGGATCTACGCCTTACCTCTCACTCGCGCTTATTGATAGACTGAAGTTCCCAAGCTCTGCCTCCGTGGAATTAAACTTCTCGCGCGGCGGCCCTACCATTCCAGAACACGGAGACCTCATCGCGACTTCGCTCGGCAAATATTTTGGTGCAGAGCGTGGAAAGCCTCTCACTACATTCTCACTAGAAGGCTACGACTGCCGTATCGTCAACTTGAAGGGCTGGTGGGGCAGCCGCTCTGAACCGCCTGAGCGCAGTAGTCAGGCCGACATTGCTGTGACATTCGATCTCTATGAGGTACCTCATCCATACTTACATTGGAGGACCATCCTCGAGACGATCCTTAGCGGTATTCCGCTACCGAGCGTGCGCACACTCTTCCTCAGCGAGATGCGTCGCTACGTTTTCCTCACGGACCTTCGTCGTGCGCTCCGCCAGATGACCGGCGTCAACACCATTCACATCTCAGGTTGGACATCTCGTGAACTCCTGCGACTCCTCTACACGCGACGCCGGCCACATGCAGAGGATGTTTTCATGCCTCACCTGCGAACCCTCTACTTGCACAGCATCAGCTTTCCCCCACATCCTCGGCAGGAAGCAGATGCTGCCGAATTGGAGCTACTCGTAGATCGTCTGCTCTCACGTAAAGCGCGTGGCGCGCCGCTGGACAAGCTCGTGCTGCAGGACTGTTACAATCTAACTGATGCCGATATCGTGCCTTTCAAGGAGAACGTGAAGGATCTTCGTTGGGATGGACGGACAGATCCTGGAGACACCTTCTTATGGGATGACCCAGAGCCAGATGATTTCGAAGAAGACGATGCGGATTGGGATGCTGTAATTCAATTGAATGATGATTTCTGATTACTCTAGTTACCTGTTCATCTATGTGTTTATCCTTGTGCGGGATATCTGGTATCCGGCAACGTCGTGTCTTTTAACACTGCGGAACTGGCATAGGGCTTGGTCTTCAGACGGCCTTCGTTGTCAAATAGTGCACGGGAAACCAGTCAGGAGGGCTCCATTTCTTCCCCCGCATATCCGCTAAGATCATACCAGCAACGGCTTCCGCGCTATAGTACGACTCATCTTCATCAGCACGTCCGATGGACTGAGGAATCAGCACCCACCATGCGAACGCCCGAGGCATGCCGTGGCCGGTATATCCTGCCGATATATACTGACCTTTGTAAACATCTACGGCTGATGCTGTAGCACGGGGATTCACTACTGGACCGACCTAGCGTGCACCGCATCAGAACGAAGGCTTGAAGCTACACCTATGACAGAGTAAGAACTCACGAAAGGCTCGTGAGATTTTGTATAGCCCATGATACCGGTCTGTCATATGAAAAATCAGCTGGTTGTCGCTGTGATTGTATGAGACATTGTGCCTACCCATTCCATCTCTGGTTCTGTATCATTCTCGAACTTCCCCGGAAAGACGACAGGCAAGAATGATCTAAGCACCTTCCCTACGTCTGTGTTTACTACTGAGTCATCAACTTCATAGAACTCGTAGCCTTTGCCCTGTGCCGCCTCTCGGCCTCCACCTAATATGATCAGCTCGTTCTCTGAGCTATCATTGGGGTTATGGGGACGAGGGAACCAGTATTCGAAGCCATCGTTACCGATGAAACCAGAGTGGTCCAGTGTGGATGGCATGTTTGCGCGGACAGCGACGACTTGACCACGCGTGGGAACAATTCCATCAGGTCCATGCATAAACGGCAAGAGGTGTGAAGCGTATCCGTTCGTTGCATGCAATACGTATGAACAGGAGACGGGGCCGCGCGGAGTGTCCAAGGTCCAGCGCCTCGCGGAATCCGTGTTCGTAGCGGTGATGTTCGTGACAGGTGTTTGCGTATGAAGAGTAAGAGAGAAATCGCTTGAGGCGTTCTTGGCAAGGTTGAAGAGGACGCTAACGAGCTTTAACGGCCATAAGTTGTTACCAGGTATCCTTACGGCGGGATACGAAGCCCCATATCTCTGCAGACAGACCTATCACGTCAAAGATCCTCACGTACAATGCATAACGGCCATATGACTCGCCTGTTCCACCTCTTCCTTGCTGAGCCACTCGACGCCATCGAGGTCGATCCCTGCCGCTTTGGCCGCGACGTAGTCTTCTCTTGTCGTCTCATATTCTTCCTTGGTAAACAACAAGATTGTGCGGCCACCTTCCACAAGATCAACGTGTGGTCCGAGTTGTGTCTCGTGTAGAATCTTCAAGATCTGAGAGACCGTATAACGTTCAATAGCTAATCCCCGAAGGGCTTCTTCTTTTCCATACAGCTTATTGAGCCATACGAATCCACGATATGCATGTGCAGTCAAATGGCCACCATTGCGTCCTTTACATCTGAAGTGAGTCTCCCTGGAAAATCGTAGGACTAGTCAGCTGCTGACCGGTGGCGCCAGAGCCTGATATTTGAGTAAATCAGTAAGCAATCAAACTCATGAATCAAGTATATCCACTGACAGAACTCGCGTGCTTCCAACACAACCACTTTGAGAGGTTTACGCTCTGCATCGTTTCCCCTGTCGGCGTAGGACTGTGCAAGATGGTAGGCAGCAGATATGCCAGTGATCCCCGATCCAATAATGCAGATATCCGCGTCAGATGTCAGTGGACCATCGCTTCCTTCTGTGGGAGATGGAGATACGCCCGGAGAACGCAACCAGAAAGATTCTGTAGCGTTAGCTACAGGAAGAGTTGGTGCAGGCCGTGTGGTAGCGAGCTCGAGCACAGCTTGGTGTTCGCCGCGAACGTTCAACGGCACGGGGAGCACTGACATGACTACGACCTGCAATAATATGGCGCGAGGAGTAATCAGCATGTAAACCGTCAAAACAATCTCGGGACCACTTCAATAATGACTCGAGCACTGCTAGCCGCGAACTAAATCAGGAGGGTGGACCGTGGAAGTCACGATCGAAGATATGACCCGGCAAGCGCCGCAATTCTGTCTAGCAATTGCATTCAATCGACATAGTATGCAAGCCTCAAGACGGCTGTGAGCTCTTGAAGCAAAAGGCTCGAACGTCTCAAGTTGGAATTCTCAACAAGTCCCGCGGAACGCTAACGACTCGTTGACTATCAAGCCAGGTGCGCCCCAGAACGCCGGGAAGCGTTCAAGCATTATAAGAGCAAGGTTTTGACTGCGAGAGCTAGTGTACATATCCAATAATAATACATCTAATCCTGTTTCACATGTAGTACCGTCTTCAATGTCAGTATCAATGTGGTGGCTTCGGCGAGCAGCCTAGCAAGCGTACGTCTGATTTGTTCTCTCGCGCCTCCTGCACACGACGCCTTATCTCACGGCGTCGCTCTTCGCCATACTCCCGCGCTTCCGCCCGTGCGCGTGCCAGATTTTCTGAAGCTGATAGGTGCATCTTCTCGGCGTTTTGTATTGGATAATACATGGTCGGGAACAGGCCTGCGGCCAAAGCCTGTAGACAGCGGAGAAAGTTCAGGTTTGAACATGTGAAACTCAAGAGAGGATACGACGCACTATTATCCCAACTGCTATTATGATCCAATCCTTCCACCTGTCGTCCGTGCTTGATGACCAATCCCTACTGCCGGGGTGCGTACCGGGGAAGTCCGTCCTGCGTGGTCGCGGTCTGCTCGCCATAGTTCGCCGCCGCCGCTCGAGCTCCTCCATAGCGGGGTCATAGCGGAGTTGCTGCTTGCCTTTGAGAACTTCATAAGCATGAGTGATGGCCTGAAATCGGGCGTGTCGGACGCTGGGCGGGATATTGTGACCCTGTGGGGAGTCCGGATGATGCACTCGCACAAGCTCGTAGTCTTGCAGGCCGTGTTCCGAGGTCAAGGCAAGGCGTTAAGGAACAAGTGTCCGCCTGAGCTCCATATCATCACTGGCAAGGTATCTGTGTGCGTACATCTAGATTTGATTTCTGCCTGGCTAGCACCAGGGGATAGATGAAAGATCTGGTGCGGAGTGGGCCGTAGATTTGTCGGAAACGGAAATCGGTGGGCGTGCGACAAGGTTGATGCCCAGCGTATTTGTTGTGCAACTCGGTGCATTAAGATTAGATGGTCATGAGAGAGTCTAAGGTCCAGTGGGTGGATAGAGACGGACTCAGCGTGGGCAGTACTCCGAGAGTGCATCCCGCCGCTTCCGTGATCGTGGGAATTCCGAATTTGATGGCGGGCGGCACTTTGCGGACATCAACTCACAAGCTCAATGCTGCGTCTGGTTGCGTCGGAATCTGCTATGGTCGTTTGCATCATGATATTTTAACGACTGCCTTTGAAGTGAATACAGAGTAAGATGTTCATCTAATCTCATATAATACGCGTCACATATCCTTGCATGCTCAGCTGATCATGTTTGCAGACCATCATCGCGAGACCGTCTCGGTGCCAACTGCCAATAGCTACCTTGCTTACCCATTTGGATGGGCGTCGTGGAGAACGGGTTGTCGCAGACGGGGTATCCAATATGTTGCGGTCAGCTAAGCATGCTAACTACCAAAATTGAGCACCAACATCTCGGTGCGTTTGAGATCCCGTTCGAGCGAGACATGCAAGTTTTTTTGACTCCAGGAATGTGATCTTTCGTTCCGTGTTATTCAACTTGTCACTGTAGCCAATGGCCTTTGCTTCGCTGCTATTGCGCATGGTGCTGTGCCTGGCTTGGTCTAACTTACCGTCCTTGAGAGAATATCGCGGTTCGACTGATAAGCACCCATAGCGATGCTCCCACTGGCGAAAAGCACTCATGTCTATTCTCTCTACCGTTTAGTGCGCTTGTATGCACCGCCGTCAACGGGATATTGATATACACAGACAGGGGAGACACAGCCAGCATTCTTCACCATCTCGATTTGATGACTGGCAGCAATGGTATAAATCCCTCCTGCGTCCCGCTTACTTTCCAAGTCGTGTTGCACGGTATCTCCCTCCCTCCCGCTTCAGAGATGAGCAACGTACAGGGGGCGGCCGAAGCAGGACAAGCCTCCAAATCCCTCATTCGTGGTCAACGATGGGCTTTGTTGACCCTCTCGTTTCAGACGCTAGGTTTGTGTTCGTCCTTGACTTCTTATCTGCACTAAATATTGGTATGCAGGTATCATATACTCGGATATCGGAACGTCTCCTTTGTATACGCTCAACGGCCTATGGCCTGCGACCGGTCCTGTGCCCCCTGAAGAAGATGTCATTGGAGGACTCAGTGCAATCATATGGGCATTGACGTTGCTACCGTTGGTCAAATATGTGAGCCGTCTATATATGAGTTGAACGATCGTGAGTGACGATATACCAGGTGTTCATCTGTCTGAGATTTGGTACCTCAGAAGGTCTATCGAGCTATCTGTCTCACGAATAGTTTGCTCACATCTTTGCTTGTCAGGCGAGGGTGGTACATTTGCGCTTTATCAAGGGTTATATCCTCCTGAACGTGATCTACCGGAGGAGGACTCCATGATCGAGGATATAAAGACCAAAGAAAACTCCAGCCTTTCGTCAGCCGACACCCCCAGGTCAACTTCAACTATTCCTTCGAGGTTCCAGTGGCCGCTCTTCGTTTGGGTGCGCATCATCGAATTCACTGTAATTTCCATCTTTGACAGCTCCTCGCAGTGCATCTTCGGTACTAGCCTCACCATCGCTGACGGTATATTCACGCCCGCCGTCTCAGTCACCAGTGCTGTGCAAGGAATCGCTGTAGCTAAAGCTTCCGTTGCAAATGACGTGATTCCAATCTCCATCGTGCGTACTATGTCTCTTCTCTACACATTTGTACTAAGAGTCCGGCTCAGGCTTTGTTGGTTGTTCTATTCCTCGCCCAGAGCCGCGGAACATCTCAACTGGGTTTTCTGTTTGCGCCAGGTCTGTCCCCATAGCCGATCCCTTGAAGGATTGAGGCTCAATCGTCTTGCAGTTACTTTCGTATGGTTGATACTCCTAGCTGCCACCGGCATCGTCAATATCGTCTCCCATCCCGCCGTTTTCCGCGCTTTTGATCCTTCTCGGGCTATCATGTGTGAGTCTTTCTTCATATACTCAGTAAATCGCAGCATGAGTAGGTTTAATTTCCTTTGGCAGTATTTGTGCGGACAAAGAATTATGATATTCTCGCCGGCGTACTCTTGGCTCTTACTGGTTGCGAAGCTATGTTCGCGAGGTGAGTTATCTTTCAGAAATTCGTAGATGTTGACCTATATCTCTATACAGTTTAGGACACTTCGATCGATTATCCATCCAGGCCAGTGCACATTTAACTCGTGTTCATCGGACACACTGACATTATCTCTACAGCTATCCTTCAGCTTCATTGTATATCCTGCTGTCGTCCTCGCATACTTGGGTCAAGGAGCTCGGTTGATTGTTGACGGGGAGAGCGCTTTGGCTAATCTTTTCTATGCTACGATTCCTGGATCACATAACGGGCCCCTGTACTGGTACGTTACAGTCTGCAGTGCCCAATAGTATGCCATGCTCACGGACGGCTAGGATTATCTTCATCTTCGGTATCTTAGCTACGGTATGACGAATTCTCGACATTGATACAGTTTCATTACTAATCATGTCTTCTATTTCCAGTTCATCGCGTCGCAGACTCTTATCACTGCGTCGTTCAGCCTGGTACAACAGCTGATCAAGATGCATGTTCTGCCTCCGTATGTCGCTTCTGTCTATACTGGCACCTCCGTACTCACCCTGCCCTCAGGTTGCGTATCGTGCATACCTCTGACAAGATACAAGGCCAAATATACATACCTGCCGTTAATTGGATTTGTGTGCCTTCATTCCTATGTTCTCCGATCATGACTGCCTAACGTCATTACGATCAGTGATGATTGTCACAATCATTGTCGTCGCAACATTTAAAGATCCGGTCAAGCTCACAAACGCTTACGGGTGAGTTGAATGTATCTGAACTCGCAAAATCAGTGCTGAAGAATCACTTAGGTTCTCTGTGGCGACGGTGATGTTTTCCACGACAATCTTGATAGCAATTCAGATGAAATTTGTGAAGCATCTACACGTTCTTGTCGCACTGGCCTTCTTCTTAGTGTTCGGGTTCTTGGACGGTCAGTATCAAAGCTACATGTCTGATGATTGCCTTACACTACTATTCAGGCCTGTTCTGGGGTGCCGCGCTGAAGAAAATTCCCCAAGGCGCATGGGTACCACTCCTCATTGGTATTCTCTTGTAAAAATCATTCTCACTGATGGGACAAGCCTTGCACTGACTGCCTGCCTCACAGAATGATTATCATGATATTTTGGACCTGGGCAAAGGTCCGTTGCTTGCTTTTTGGATGGCATGCGCGCATCGTACTTAATCTGTTGCAGGGTCTTGAGGATGCTTTCGATGGCGCAAACCGCAAAGATGCTCATCAACTTATCTTCATCACGCGCAAAACGGAGAACGACGAGCCGCTTGGTGAACAGACAATAGTGGAGATGGAATCCTCCCTGGAAGACGAGTCATACGGCAAAGAAAAGTACTTCATCCGAGACCACGACGATAGTGCCAACGCGACCTTCGTATCCAGAGATGACGCCCAATCGATGCTCCAGTTGGCCCGGCTCCCGACCTGTGCAGTGTTCCATCGCCTCACTGCTGGAAAAGGTATACCCCATTCTTTTGCTGGGTTCATCCGTCAATGGCCTGCGTTACCCCGAGTTGTGGTGAGCTTCTATATCGCGCAGTGTTGAGTGCGTTTCAGACTGACAATATATCAACACCATAGATCTTCCTCTCGGTACATACTCTATCGGTTGCTCGTGTCCCTGGGGAAGACCGTTATTTAGTGAACAAACTTCCTGCAGTCCAGGGTACGCGAACTTGCGCATGGTATCACATCGATGCTCATGGCGAATAGGTTTCTATGTTGTAACATATCGTATGGGCTACAGAGAAAGGTTCGACACCAAAGTAAGTACTGCTGTTACGTGGGCGGTCCTCTGTCCAATTTTCCTGAAATATCTTCCAGGTGAACACATTGATAGATCAGATATGCGCCCTTGAGGCACGAGAGGATCCTCAGGGAAGTGCACCCATGATCCAAGATATACGAGCAGTGGCCATGCGCACAACACATATGTGGGCTCATTCCGATATTAGATTATCGCACGATGACTGAAACGTGTTCAGTGTCCCTCATTATGTTGTCGCTAGCAGGAGTCTTGCTGCCGGTAGAATCGGTCGCCTTATCGACTGGGGTAGACGCCTGCTTATCGAGGATATATATCGCAGAACAGGTATGTTCCTGAGTTCTGCTCGATGGTATCGAACTATACAACTCTCGTTGGTCTAGCGACTATGTTTCCGGAGACGGAGAACTGGCTAGGCTCTGCTAACGAGTAAGTTGTTGAGTCATAAGCACGGAGATTAAGACTGACCTCCTTTCAGAATAATCCACGTCGGGGTGAATGCCGTCATCTAGGTTGGGTTCACCGTTATCGAAGTATCAAGTCCGGTGTATGCGCCTGTCATTTGGCTGTCTGAATATCATACTAGTAGTACTACTTAGCACGGGACACTGGTACCCGCAGCGATGATATTGATTGTGAACTTCATGGCATTGTTGTAGAGGCTCTTGGGAGATAAATCATACAGATGTGGTATTCGTGACGTTGGAATTCGTTTCGTTTTTCTGCTTTCCGTGGGGTTGTCTCGGACGATCCAAGTCCTCGGGACCGAAGCTGTGAGGCAACAATTCATCGATATTCGTCTCCAATACGCCGTCCTCTTTGCCCTTAGCCACACGTTCTTCGTAATCTGCCGGGACCAAGAGAATAGGCATCTTTTTGGCGCAGAATTCACGTATAACTTGACGGCACATCCCGCATGGCGACAGTGAAGCTGCGACATCTCTACAAAGTTGACGATCAGCAGGAACGGACGTACAGAGCATTGAAGCGTATTTACGTTACGACCGCTAAGGCAGTGAAAGAGGTGATACCCTCGCTCTATGAATGATTATTAGATACTATACATAGGCCCAGTTGAGAGATGCACGCTTACGACAGCTTTAACGAGGGCAGTACGTTCTGCGCAAATTGTACCGCCTGTAGACGAGGATGAGCTATGCAGTCTTACAATAATAGACGTGAAAGCACTATTTAGGACTGGAAGTGACTGAGGGCTTGGATCAAGCTGTAAGCCACTGGTAGTCCGATACGCCTTCCGATGGGTAGCCTACTTGCCATATGATGCATTCTCGATATTTGCACCCTTGATAATTTGCCCGTGAGTAGTTAATAATGCAGCACCGACGCGAAAGTTCGAATATCTGTAATAAGCGAACTCTCTCGCTACCAAGGACGAAGTCCAGAATTCGTCAGCGCGTGTGTGCACACTACAGTGACAGCGGGCTATCTCACCCTCGAACGCGGCTTTGATCAATCTATCCCTGTCCGGCACGGAAAGCGACCACGTTGTAGCAGCCATTGCAGGGTTATGTGGGATTGAGCAGAATGGTGTGTTAATCGCGGTGCTATTGACTTGCAGCCTGGATAGTGACCGTAGAGCTGCAGTCTGGCTCTGTAGTACCTTTCCACCAGCAGTTCTGCGGATAAGATCGTGATAAGCGCCCTTCGCAGGAACCCAAAAATGGCAGTGTCGATCATATCTCAGACACGTGGCGTGGCGGTTCCTCTGTTGCGGAATTCAGGAGAAAAGAAACCCATTCCGCTCTATTCTGCTGAACTGCCTTCTCCAGCAACTGAAATATGATGCAGTAGTACACGTCTAACGTTTGGTAATAACCTGATTCTTATTGTTTCCAGAAGCGAAGAAAGATTCTAAGGTTATTTCAACCAAATTTCAACAGCGGAGCTTACTTTACAGGCATTCCCTATAGCCATAATCCCGCACGCATAACGGGAATGCGCAATTTACGCCATTACACCCCAATAATAGGGTACCGCGTCAAAGTCTATCACTCTGACCCACACTGTGCATGCGGAAGCAGCGGGCGTATCAGAACGCTCGGACTCAGCGGCCGCAGCTTCAGTCTACACGGCCTCGACAGGATACAGCTCTTGGAGGCAAGCGGGTGTGGCGCATGCAGTTTTAGACCCCTTTAAAAGTCGCGAATGGCTTCATCCACGAAGAGGTTTTTTTTCCTTGACATCTTCCTCCCATGGCCGACGCTAACGCGCTCGAGAGTGGCCTCAAATTCGCGGACACTCGTTCGGTGTTGCGCGTCCATGGTTTCTCCCTGCTCACGCTGAGTTTCCAAACTTTGGGTATGCAGGTCCAAAACTTCCATGAATTTGTCAACTAATAGTCCACCGTAGGCATCATTTATTCCGACATCGGGACATCTCCTCTCTACGTCCTCAACGGCATATGGCACGCGGACGGTCCTGTGCCGTCGAAAGAGGATGTGATAGGGGGAATCAGCGCCATAATTTGGTCATTGACTCTGCTACCTCTCCTCAAATATGTACGGTACCAGCCAAACTGTGTATTTTCCATTACTCATGGTTATGGTACAGGTCATAATTTGTCTCCATTTCGGTACCACAGAAGGTAAGATATACCACATCTTTCTTATCTATTTTCAGACCAAAGATTTGACAGTACGGCTTTCTCAGGTGAAGGCGGCACGTACGCGCTGTTCCAGGGCCTGTATCCACCGGAGCGCAAGGACTTCGATGCGGACCGTACGCTCACCGGAGACAGCTTCAAAAAGTTTACATCGGAAGCACCGTCGGAGAAACTATCTCATAAGGCCTGGTGGCCGTTGTTGGTCCTTGTGAGCATCTGTATATAAACGTTGCACGTCGTTCTTTTCCTGATCCACTGCAGAGTCTGTTCGGCACATGCCTCACCCTCGCCGACGGCGTTTTCACGCCTGCAGTGTCGGTGACCAGTGCGGTTTCAGGAATCGCAGTCGCCAAGCAGTCTGTGTCGAGCGATGTGACCCCAATCTCCATTGTATGTGGCAATATGAGTCTCGCAAGTATGCAACTCACAATTATCAGGCTTTTCTTGTATTCGTATTCCTGCTTCAATCGCGAGGAACGTCTTTCCTCTCGTATATCTTTGCACCAGGTATATCGGTCGACCTTGCATTCATAAGACATCCTCTTAATGTCAATCACAGTGACATTCATATGGCTTCTTCTACTCGCGTCAACCGGCATCGTCAACATAATCTCATATCCGGGCATATTCCGAGCATTCGATCCATCGCGGGCCGTCATGCGTGAGTTAATCCGTGACTGCAGATGACTCTTATTCACCGAATGCACAGTGTTTGTCCGCACGAAGGATTACGGCCTCCTCGCAGGTATCTTGCTATGTGTTACAGGGTGTGAAGCACTGTTCGCCAAGTACGTATTCTATATGTACCATCCCGTTGCAACACCATTGAACACTCTCTTCTCTCTGCAGCTTGGGCCAGTTCAATAGGGCGTCCATCCAAGTGAGACAAATCATTGCGCATCGCAAGGTATCAAGCTGATGTTTTTGACTAACAGATAACATTCACCTTCTTTGTATATCCTTCTCTGTTACTGGCTTATCTCGGCCAAGGTGCACGACTCATCGTAGATTGCGATTCTGTTTTGTCGAACATCTTCTATCAAACAATCCCGGGCACACACGAAGGCCCGCTTTTCTGGTGTGTCAGCTCTTGTGATGATAGCGAGACATTCCGAGCTTACAGCTTCACAACAGGATCATCTATGTGTTTGCTATCTTAGCAACGGTGAGATCTGTTTTACGCTGGTCACGGAGTGAACGTTCTCATGATTGGTATTACTGGTAGCTTATAGCGTCACAAGCACTCATCACTGCTACCTTCAGTTTGATCCAGCAGCTGATAAATATGCACAACCTCCCAGCGTACGTAGCAATCAATTTGCTGAGCGTTCGTCACGCTTATGCCTCATAAAGATTTCGTATGGTATACACCTCGGAGAAGAGCCAGGGTCAAGTATACATTCCCACTGTGAATTGGACTCGTAGGTTGCTCAGTATACATTCATTCGGATCTAGCTAATGCCCACCCAGTGATGGTCATAATTATCATTGTTGTAGCTGCGTTTAAGAGCTCTACGGCGCTGACGAATGCTTATGGGTATGCGAGTGATTTATGTAACCTCATCCGTACTGATCATCCGCACCTTTTCAGATTTGCTGTTGCGACGGTCATGCTGACTACGACATTCCTCATCGCGCTGCAGTTTAAATATGTCAAAGGCTTCCCCGCGCTTTTGGGTGTGGCATTCTTCCTGGTGTTTGGCTTCTTCGACGGTGAGATCTTCTTCAGCCCATATCTATTTATAGAGTTGACAATGCTCGGTGTAGCCTTATTTTGGGGAGCCGCAGTAAACAAAATTCCAGAAGGCGCCTGGGTACCGCTCATGATTGGCATCATTTTGTGAGCAAGCATGTCCATCCTACTCCGACCCCCTTATCTGACTGGAGACAAATGATAATCCCAGGCTATCAGCCATTCTCTTTTGGACCTGGGCAAAGGTGCTTACACAGTCGGTGCACTTGACATAAAGAAACACGGCTGACACGGTTCTCTCGCAGCGGCTGGAAGATGCATTCGACGGGAGTACAAGAAGGAACCTGCGTCATATAATTGTTACCAGAGAGGATGAGCCTCCGTTACAAATCGGGCTTGACTCAGAGAAACACGAAACGCAGACGGATTCCTCCGCTAACAGCATCGAATCAGAGTCTAGTGTGCAAGATGATGGCGAACCAGATGGTCATAAACCGGTCAACTATTACATCCTGGGCGATTCCCTAGTTGACTTCAGAGAACGACCGGACGAGGCGGACTTGAAGCTTCTGGCTCGCATACCCACCTGTGCGATCTTTCACAAGTTAACGACTGGTCGCGGAGTCCCACATGCGTTTACAAGTGCGCTTATGTTTTTTTTTTCTCGCCAAACTTCATGTCTCACTCTCGTGTGTGCATATAGAATTTGTCCGCCAATGGCCTGCCTTACCTCGTCTTGTTGTGAGTATGGTCTTGCTGTCATATCCACAAGATTCAAATGTTCACGTGAACTACAGATCTTTCTCTCAGTCAGCGTGTTGCACGTTCCCCGGATACCGCCAGCAGATCGTTACGTCGTCTCGAAGGTCCGCTCCTTGCAGGGTATGCATCTTCTTACGTCTCAAATATCATGTCTCAAATTTTGTGTTAGGATTCTATGGAGTAACTTACTATCTCGGATTCCGTGATGATCATGACGTGCAAGTGAGTCGTTGGGTAGGAGCGCTCGCTGGCGTTGAGCTTACCGATTTCTTCAGATTAATGAAATCATAGACCGTATATGTGACATCGAATCACGAATGGACCCACAAGGTTGTGGTCCTCTTATAAACGAGATACGTCATGTTGCCGAGAGCACTACTCACATGTAAGTCCCATCTTCGTCGTAGTAGTTCTCTGGCGCTGATCGCCTTCACAGCGTGCCACACTACATCATATCGAGCAAAACCATATCTGGTGGCAAGTTGGCCGCTTTTGTGAACTGGTGGCGCAGCATGCTTATCGAGGAGATATACTATCGCTTGAGTGAGTCAGCTATCATCCCAAAGAATCATATCACTCACGACCGGGCATCCAGGAATTGTCTTTCCTCAGACTGTCAATTGGCTTGGCGGGGGCGATGAGTACGTACTCTATCATATGCTTTGAACGCGTGTTCATCTATCCTTCAGAATCATCCACGTCGGTGTAAATGCCACGATTTAGAAAGTAAATTATACTGTATCATACTGCTGGCGGAGCGATGCAAAGAAGGCCCGCATATAGCCCTACGAGGCGACACAACAATTTGTAGCGTATACCCTGGTTTCATAGCATAGATCCCTCATTGTAAATATCACCCTAGTAGAGACTCAGATGTATCTATCCTGCCATTGGAGTGGGGACGGCCCTAGTAGAGGTGACGCTAGTATGGTCCCGCATCCCCCGACACTGCTTCTAGACATGTCTATCATTCTAAGCACTAGACATCCGTTTAGGTAGAGTACCTCATTCGACGACTTTCTGGTACTGCGCTTGAAGTTCGAACAGTCCGATTGTGAATGCGGCAAATATGGTCCGTGGAAGTTTGCATTCGGGGTTGCAGATCTTGCTGTGTTATTTGACTGAGTTGCATTCTACATTATTGGGCTGTGCAATACAGCCGAGCCTGAAGAAACCCGCAGTCATATAATTCAACGCGGTGAGACCAGCCCGATGTACGCGCGGTCCGAATAATCAACGGGCTAAGTCTGCCGTGAAACGTCCAAAAATTATCGATGGTATGTACGACGGCTGGTATACATGGGATGCACAACTTTTAATTGAGCATCGGCGAGAGATTACAGTACAGTCCCGAATACCGAGTCCACAGCAGACGACACAGCACAAAAAGGTCCATGATGTAGTTTAAGTGTGGCGGACCAATGGGTCAAACCACTACTACATGTTAAAACGAGAGTGGAGATGCGTGATGCAAGCTGAGACCGGCTGGAAACTACTAATGTCCATGATCTACTTGACTTCAAGCAGCGTCTGATAGGGAAGTCCTGCGAACTTAAGCTCGAGGAAAGGCGAACTTAAGTTCGGTACGAGAGGAGAAACAAGGTCAAGCCGTGACCTACAATCAAAGCATGGCGACACCACCAGCAAGGAGAGTCAATAGCGAAAGCCCAAACTGTGGCCGTGTCCATGAGGCACTACTCGTGTTGTTGTTACCCTGCTCTGTCTGCACTGGCGACTTTCCTGAGCTGGAGCCGGAGCTAGAGCCAGAGGAGGAATCGGAGACGTTAGCAGATGCGGAGCTGAGGGGAATGCCGTCGTATTGCGCCTTGATGATGTTGGCTGCCTGTTCGGCGAGACCGTAGACTGGGGCCATCATCTATACAAAGGAGAAAAAAAAGTTCAGCACAAGGTGACTTGAATTAAGAGCTCAGCAGACACATACGTGAGCAGAGAACTGGAACGGGAAAACGGAAGCATCGACAACACGGACGTTGGCGGTACCGTAAACCCTAAGGTTAGCATCGACAACACCACCGAGTTCCAGGGGAAGCATAGCCGCAGAGCACGACGGGTGGTACTCAGTGCCGTATTGGCCGGCAATCCAAGTGTTCCAGTCATCGTCGCTCTGGACGTTGGGTCCGGGAATCATCTCCTGGAGCATGGCGGTGTTGAGCGGCGCAGTGTTACCGATGACACGAGCGAGCTTGAGACCCTCACGAAGGATAGTCTGGTCAGCGGGGTGCGAGAAGTACTGCGGGTCGATGACGGGGTAGTCGAAGGGGTCGGAGCTGTTGATGTAAAGACGACCTTGGCTCAGAGGATGTTGGAGAGCGGCCTGGATGGCAATGCTCTGGTCACCGACCGAGGACCCTGTCAGACTCAGCAAAATCTCGACTTGACCGATGGGGGAGAGCAGCAGCTCGGCAGTAGCATTGTAGATGGCCTTGTAACCGGCAATGACAGTAGGGTCCGTGCTGGGAACGAGAGTCGACGCGGAGGTCTCGAGGGCGCTGGCTACGTTCTGCTGGAACGCTTCATAAGCATCCGCACCGAGCAGGGTCGAGACGTTGGCGTAACATGTTGCCGAGTTGATGAAGGACAGGAAGGGGTTCGATACACCGTTGGCGTCAGGCTGAAGATAAAAATAGCATGAGTTTGAGGTAAAGATCATGTGAGCGAGAGAACGTACGAGACTCGTAAGGTTTGCGGTGTGAATCGATGCAGCGGTCTGGTCGTCGGTCTTCCAAACGAGCTCAGTACTCTGTAGCATTTTGGAAAAAGAAAGCAAATGAGTGAATAATAACGAAGTATATGATTGAGGCTCACGATGTGATCCTGGAGATGTTGGCCAACACCGGGTAGCTCGTAGGTAACAGGGACATTAGCGGCGGTCAGCACATCCTTGGGTCCGATACCACTGTGAAGAAGAACATGGGGGGTTCCGATAGCACCTCCCGCAAGAATGACTTCCTTGGTGACGTTGACCGTCAGGCGCGGCGATGTCCTCGAAACAGCGTACTCGACGGAGTTGGCGGTCAAGTTGCTAGCGGAGTTTCCGCCGAAGATGATACGGGTGACGGTAGAGTTAACGAGAATGGCGAGGTTCGACCGCGGGGGAAGGGGGTCGATGTAAGCCGACCTAGAGTATGAACGCGTCCAGTTCGTGGGATTGATGGCGGAAGCAGCGATGAATCCGCCCCAGCCCTGACCGCCATTCGCGTCGGGCGACATGGGGATGCCAACGTTCTGAAGTGTTGTGGTCCAGTTACCTACGACGGGCACGATACTGCGAAGCGCAATCAGTTGGGCAGATATACACGAAACGTAAAAGGCAACCTACAAGCCTGGATATGTAACATGCAGAGGTCCGGTCGTGCCATGGCTCTGGGCAGCAAACTCAATGTCTGCTTCGGTTTGGATTTCAGTGCTGGGTGCCGTGAAGTTCTCCCCCTTCTTCATCGCTGCGAAGAGGTTGTCCCAGTTCCAAACATCACCACCCTCGACCATCGAGGCCCACATATCAACTTCCACCTTGGACGGCCGTACTTGGTACATGCCGTTGACGGCGGATGAACCACCGAGGACCTTGCCACGGGGCCACGAAATAGCACGGTTGTTAGCGCCTGGCTGTGGGACCGTGTTGTACTGCCAATCGTAAGAACTGTACAGAAGACCACTATAATAGGCATCTCCAGGAACATCTAAGGAAGGAGAAAAGTGAGCCGCTGAAGCGCGTGAAGGACAAAGCATAAAAGCGTACCGATACTATTTTTGACAGCGTCACCAGTGTCACCTGCTTCGAGTACGAGGACGGTGGTGTTCGCGTCTTCGGACAGACGAGCGGCTAGCGCAAGACCGGCGGTTCCACCACCCACGATAACGAAGTCATAAGAGTCGGCGATCTGGCCGTCATAGACGATATTCCGCCTCTGCAGGTCATTATGGGTGAGGTCATGTCCGAACGTATCGTGGTAGATGTCGCGATGACCGCCCGAAAAACATGAGGCGTAGGAAGAGAGCGAGACGGTCGTGAGAAGGAGGCTCAGAGACCGCATCGCAGCTGCGGGAGGGTATGGGGGGTAAAGAATGCAAAAGAAGGGAAAGTAATGTTTCTTGGGGAGAAACACGTAGAATGTTGCCCTGCTTTTTATCCACCAGGCCGAACTGCCTCTATGGCTTGATGTCTCCGCCAAGCCGTATAGGCAATTCCTGGAGTCAAACTTGGGTCAAACAGTGAAGGTCGTTACCACCACAAGTTTTGCACGCATCTGGGCTGCCCGGGTCATGTTTATACTTGGCTGGGCAGTGGTACTACGGAGACCATTTGTCCTCGAGTGCTCCAGCCCACGCTGGATGTCCGACTTCCAGCGAACACATCATGTCCCTTTCCGTCCAGACTCACAGACGCCCGTCACCGGCAACATCCGCCGTTGCACATGCCGACCGCGCTGTCTGCCGTCGAGCAACAAGTTTTCACCCTTGAACTTTTCTGCCAGCGGGCGAGCTGCAGAGTCTGCACACCACCGCACAGCCTTCGTCGCTGTCACAGCAAGCGGGCACATTAACTCAATGAACTAGAGGCCGCCGAGGGCGCCACTGACTACAGGTCATAGCGTATCCGAAACTCGGGCAGTCGAGACCAGCGCGGTAACGAAGGGCAGCGATCCGTCACTATCCGCCGATACCTTTCACGCGGCACGGACATAATGCAGATCGGAAATGTCTCTGGATCTATGCCTCCAGCGTGCTCTGAAGTGTGCTCGACGTCCCGCCCTTCCCGAAACAAGGCAACCACTCGTCTAACGCTTGTTCGAACAACGCGAGCCCAGAGTAGAAGGGCTCTTGTGCAACCGGACTGTAGAAACCCACAGTCTTGAAGTCTGTATGGTTGGCGTCTGGGGTGAGTAACACGCGGAGGTCCGATACGTGCACCATGTTCGCGTGAGTCATGCCGAAGAAAGAGGGGAACGGCGGTGCAACGCTGCAGCTGCATACAACATGAGAGTTAAGCACGCAACGTTACATTGAACGCACGCACGCAGGAACAGCAACGTTAGGCAGCCGCTGGGGAGCATTGCTCTCAATAGAAGCCAGACCCATGGTCCTCCACGGATCGACTGCAGCGCGTTCAGTCACCGGCACGGAACGACAACATTACAGATTGACGCACATTCGCCGTTTGTGAACAATACGTTAGAGGGACTCATATTCCATCCCCCGTATTTATTCACATGCTCGACCTGCGGTGACGGCGGTAGCCCGACAGGGAACGTCGTGTTGCACTCCTGCTGAAAGAGTTCCAAAGAGAGGAACGACGTCTCTATGGATAATGGATTCTCCGGATCGCCCCGTTGATAAAACCCTGGCAGAAAGGTTAGCAGTCGGCGAGATGGCGATCTGTCTGATTGCTGTGACGTACCATACTCCGAGCAATATTGCCACATCCACGACATGTCCTGAACTGGATCGTCGGGATCTCCAGGGATAGCATCGTAATTTATCTGGATGATGCCTTTGAGAAAAGCGTCGAGCGCAGTCTGCACACCTGCAGCAGCAGCCACACCGAACTCGGAGGGAGCAGCTGTGAGGTTTTGCGTCTCCATGATATTGCAAAACGGTAGCAAAGACGCGTTGAATCCGTAATACTGTAGAGACTATCAGCATTGACGCATCAAGCGATCACAGTGACGCACCTGGTAGAAGTTCAAAGGGTCCATCAGCACGCCTGCAGCCTCTACGTCGCTCGCAGCCGTCGCAGCTTCTACACTGACTGTCGCATTGAGATTATTAGGACCAGCCGCCCTCGCCTGCAGCAGCCGCTGTTTCAGAGAGATCTTTTCTTCATCATCATCGCCCTGCATAATCGTCTGGTCGACAAATTTCGTCACTGCGACCCAGTCGGCAGAGCAGTTGCGTGTGAGGCTGCGTTCGGCGGCTTTGTAGTAGGACGCCATATCAACTTGCGCTTCTACAGGTGCCGATGATGCCCAGACGGCGAATATGGTCGAAGGGTTTCTTACGCGCATCAGTGCACCACGGATGCCGGGGTATGAGCCGCCTATCCATATCCAAGGGGTGACGGAAGGGTGTAACGAATTGGACGTTACATTAGCTGCCAAGCGGTGAGAGCTAGGGATCGTGAAACGGTCCGCAAAGTATACAACATCTTCGAGAGCTTGTTCAGTTGTAAGAAATTGCCATTGCGCTGCTGTGGTATTTTCCTGTACACATCGTTTCTAGCAGCACTTCATTATCGGCATAGGTCACTCACGTTTACAGGAAATGGGAGAGAAGCACCATAGTATCGGTGTTCCCATAGTATAGCGACACCTCTATAGCGCTTCGCGAGACGCATAGTGGCTGACAAACCGTGGTATTCCTGTATAATGCTCAGTTAGATTCTACTCAGAGCAATAGATGATGTCAGACCTGCAGATAATACGGCAATAACGGCTCTGCGTTTTGTTCTCCGGAGTCGAACACTGTAGCTCTCATCAGACAACAGTCACAAATCAAAGCAAATTTATCCCACAAAATACAGGTCCGCCTGCTTCGTAGTACGAGGCATTGATCCAATAGCGATTCTTGAACGTGCCAGCAGCATCACTGCCAAAGTGATCAATTGGCATCTGAGGCGCAGATAAGTTCGGCCGTTGATACAATGCAGGGATCTCGGAGAAACTCACGTCAAAGAATAGAGCTTCGTTAGGCTCAACGGCGGCCCTGGGAACCTGCGGCAGATGTTCGGCAGGGCTGATGCGGCGCGCATAGCTCGTTGTGAGGACACCTAGAAAGGCCCATGCAAGGAGGCAGGGGGCGAGGCAATACATCGTGCTTGCCTGTTATGCTTCGTGCGGTGGGTTCCAGTGTCCAGAGTGTGGACAGCGTATATATGCTGGGATGGTTCCACCTACGATAGTGAGATAAGGACGCCCATGTGATTGGTGATCACGGTGGTGCGTAGTTCAGAGAACAAGAAGCTGGAAGCTGGTGCGGCGGTCCGTCGAGTACTTCGAGGAGGTCATAAGATGTCAGCGTTGGGTAAGATACTTAAGCCTATGCGGGCGAGGCGTGTAAGTCTGTCATATATGCGTATGCGACACATGGGAAGATGTACGGATTTCCAGCAAGGCAAATGTAGTAGTTCGCGTGCACGCGGCCTTAGAGGGACGACTATACATAGAGAGTCCTTTATGCCACTTAGTCGGGTGACTGTGCATTAGAGATGATGATCATGTTGTTATAGTCGAGGACTACACATAGATACATTATGACACTGAGATCAGTGAGCAGAGATAATATGATACAACCATACTGTTCACATACCGGTGACCGTGCCGAATTTGATGACGAATTCTATGAGCGGTAGCGAATGGGTGGATGCAGCGAGCACTGCATTTGGCACAAGGCCACACCACTGGCTGTACGAGAGAACAGATCACCGGATATATAATGGTAAAAGTTTCTGCTGTTGAGATGGAATGAGGAGCGTTGAGTACTCTCTTGGTGCTCTACTGTGCTTATGAGAAGGATATAAAACTGAATTTGAGCGATCGAGGTCGTTAACGCTTACATAAGCTTCGGTTATCTCCGACACATACTACGTGCCTCGTTCCTTTACGGTACGGACTAAATATTACTTTGGAACTACAAACACAAGTAAGTCGAAAGATGAGTAGAGGGGGTAACAAAAGTGACTGACCGTGCAATACAAACAGATAATACGGCCAGGGCGCACAGACTTCTCTACTGGGGTGCATACGCGCTGTCTCCTGGTGACCCTATGACCCCACCGCCAGTTTGACCTTCCACGGTGACTTCCAGACCGATACATGATATTTGTTCCGACGATAAATGACAATCCGAGTCGCTATTTCTATAGGCTGGGACGTGATATTGCCTCAGAACACGGTGAACAGCTGTCAAAATCTGAACAATGATTCTCACTGTGCTTACGAAGTCCTCGCTCCATACATCGACGAGAACCTCTCTCTCCCCTCCCGACAGTGTGTCGAAACTCTGACTAGCACACCGGCTGCAGTGACAGTGACCTCAACCTGTATCCGAAGGCTTGTCATAACTAACGTTCCCCCTCCACCCTCCTCCCTCTGGAACCGGCATCTGCCCAAGTGCCATCAATATGTTGTGTGTCGGATGTGACTTTTTGACATCTTAATGGAAGCTATTACAGAGTTGAAAAGGCTGCAACGCGCGGAAAACGATACTCACTACGTTGTAAATGGTACTCTTCCGTCTTGCTATTGTCTCCACTGCTCTGATGAACCCTGATAGTAAATCTACTCTGATATCCTATCGATATCTCTAGGATTGGATTTTTGTTAGCATCTGCCGATGGTGCGATCATCCTGCCAGCCGACATTTCAAGTTAATGTCATAAGACACGACTGAGCGCCGGGCGCCGAGCGGACAACGTTCTACGTTGGACATCGAGCATCGAGCATTTGGTAGAACCTCGTCACTGCACTGGATCTGACGGTCAAACTTGCTGCCATTCAAACTTAGGCCGTGGATCGGAGTCTGCTGAGAGCACGCTATTGGTGATCCTCCGTTCACAGTGACCACAGATCTTTGTTACGACCAGGTGTCATCTCCTCGTGGTCTTGAGCAATCACGGTGAGCACATCGCCTTCATTGCTAACCATACATGAAAAACGCAGATAGTGGTTCCCTTCCCCGTTGTGTCCACCAGCTGTTCAATCGCGCTTGCACCTGTGCGCTTCGGCAACCCCCGGGTACGTTCGTCACCCCAACGCTCCCTAACGCTTCGGTCCTCCGGGTCCATATCTGCGAGGACTCAGCGCATCTAGCTCCGGTGGAAAAAGTCTTGAGGGTTATTTCAATAGATATTCATCGTGCAATACAACCGGAACATAGGCACGAGTACCCAGGCTACGTGGGCGTACACTCACATGACTTCTCTATATAGCAGCAGCTTTAACAAGCTCGGTGAAGCTTACTTTGATTGTGGCTCAGTCTTTATTCGCTGGGTGCTCCAACTTAAGCTTCATTTATGTTATAACAGACCCATGGAACATATAAAAACATACACAACTTCAACATGTTTTTGCAACATCTCCTCGTCTCTGCCCCCGCTACAAAGGTCAACCGCGTTTGAAAAGGTACGTTTTCGTCTAGAGCGTCGCAGATATGCAACAGCCAAAGGCTCCGTGGGAGTAGCATCAATGCTGCTATGCTCTATCTCAGCACCTTTCCAGGGTGCTACGATGAACTCGGCCATGTAGCCGGCGTTTTCGAAGCGCTTTCTTTGTGGTACAATGGTTGACTTCATGTGTTTCTCCCTTTCAAAGCCTTTCACAGCCACGTATCATGTTTCCCAAGTCCTGCGCCTCCGTGGTGCTGCTCGCAGTTGCAATGGGAACTCTCGTCGATGCAGACAGCTACTTGATCATGGGTGGCCTTACCCCCATATCTTACGAACGGGTGGATTCCATTATTTATCCCGGTATCGTAAGTTATATCCGAAAACGATGCCGTGACAACCCGCTGAATATTGGGGAAAACTTATCGACAGGTTGCCTCGCACGTTCATTCTATTGTGGGAGCCAGCAGTTTCAACCAGAACTCTGAGTACAATACATTACGCGACAGCAGATGCACGAGCATCCCTTTCCAGACCGTTGACAAGAGTGCCTACTGGGCTGTAAGTCTCGCATATTGTATCACTTCACGTTGACACTGAACTGCTTTGCAGCCTCCTGCTTACTATCAAGACCAGAATACTCACGAACTGACTCTGATCCGTAAAGCTCTCAACCACGATTTTCATATCAGAGCGAGACTGATTTTTCTCTTAGCTTCCACCTTCAACATCTACTACTACTTTGACCGTAATGGACCCACCGAAAAGGTTCATGCTTTCCCCGAGGGCTTGAAGGTAAATACTATCTGCCACACATGTCTAATCTATTTCCTGAGTGTGTCACCTAGATGGTAGCTGGTAACCCGTATCGCGGCACTTATAACGCGTCCAACTTCGCCGATCAGGCCGTTAGTTTTGTTTGCCTTGGTACGTCCTTCGGCATCAGAAACCAAAACATGACTGGTTGAACTGATTTATATCATCAGACTACAGCGGTGCTACTTCCAGCAACCCCGCATACGCCCAACGTCAAGACATTCTCTTCCCTGACCCCAATGCATGCATCGATGGTATTCGCTACCAGGTCTTCTTCCCTACTTGCTGGGATGGAGTCAATCTCGATAGTGCTGATCACAAGTCCCATATGGCTTACCCTGTTGATACTTACAATGGCGGAACTTGTCCCACCTCGCACCCCGTACATCTGGTCGGGCTTTTTTATGAAATGTACGTGCCCACCCAGGGTCACAACTACTGGGGTGAGGGTGCGTACGTTTTGTCTACCGGCGACCCCACCGGTTTGGCTTTCCACGGTGACTTCCAGAATGGTACGTCATGTCTTTCTTCGATGTAAGACAAATCAACTGACCAGTTCCACAGGTTGGGATGTTACCGTACTGCAAAACGCGGTGGACAACTGTCATAACATGAACGGTAATATTGAGGCTTGTCAAGTCCTCGCTCCGTATATAGACCAGGGGGCCGCGTCTGCCTGCACGATCGACTCCGAGATCGTCAACGAAAACGTCCAGGGTCCTTTCACTTCACTCCCTGGCTGTAACCCAGTACAGATTCCGACCGGCATCGCTCCTACCTGCGCCCACACACCCACTCCACCTGGTTTCGCCCAGGCTGTCGAGTCACTCGAACCTGACTGGATTGATGTTGGCTGCATTGCTGAAGGCACCAATGGTCGTGCGCTTACCGGAGCTACAACGACCTCACCGAACATGACCGCCAATTGGTGCGCGAATTTTTGCCTGAGCGATAACTTTGTCTACGCCGGTGTGGAGTACGGAGATGAGTGTTACTGCGGCAACTCGTTTTTCAATGGCGCGTCTGCCGCTACCGTCGGTTGGGAGGAGTGCAACATCCCGTGTGCAGGTAATTGTGAGCATTTGATCTTTGTTCTGCGTGTACAATATGTAACTAGTCATCTCTCTAGCTGTTTATGAGAGATGCGGTGGTCCGCAGAGGTTAGAGCTGTTGCAATTTGCTCGCGGAGCTAGGAGACAGGTACGCTACAGCAACATTCGTAACTAATCTCCCTTCACCTCCGGTGCTGGTGCGGGGACCGCGGGCTTGGCGTCCAATGATTTACGATATGTAGAAGCGAATGCGAATGTCAAGGGCACAGGTTGCATTCTACGATTACTCAGTACTGTACCTTGACTCCGTTATATCCTGTACGACTATCTTAGCTGCTAACATGAAACACGATTTGCGCAGCGGTGTCCCCTTGCTCTCGCGAACAACAGTAGTTACCAAATCGGTATGCACACTTCGCGCGCTTACTGTCGGCGACCCCGACTTTCGAAATTATCAAGTCTAACGACCTGAACCTGTCATCTGCAGTGTTCAGTCGAATTTAGGTCATATAACGTGGCCCCAACATTCACAAGCTGCTCAAGCTGCATCGACGTTATTTTCCAAGGATTGTGTACAGATATAGTGTTTGCCTGAGAGAATTTATAGCGCCATCACTTGAGTTTTTCTGTCCTGGTAGTTTGCTGGTAGTGTACGATTCGGCCTTCAAAGTTCAACATCTGTTTCTCCCATCACCAAAGCCTCTTGCACGACATTTTATGTCTGCAGCTACTAAAACATGGATTGCATGTAAGGTATCTCATATGGAGTCACCCAGGCCCCTTTTCTCCCGGAGCCCCGTCGGCGCATTTAAAGCGCGTCAACGTGTATGCGCTCTTTAGCTCATCTTTCAGCTCAACCATGTCTACTCTGACGTTGAGGAGGCTTGCAAACACCGCGAGGACGGCTACGCGCAGGTCGACCTTGAGTAGCATTCACGTCCGTTGTTTGGCGACACCTACTGGAGAGGTCGGTCCAAAAGTCCTGTTTACGATGTCTGGAGCTCATCAGCCCTTCTATAGCTAAGAAAAACCGGCTTGTATGACTTCCACGTTGAACATGGGGCGAAGATGGTTCCATTTGCTGGGTTTTCCATGCCACTCGCATACGGGTCTGTCGGAGCAGTCGCGAGTCATCATCATGTAAGGAAGAGTGTTGGACTGTTTGATGTTGGACATATGGTTCAATCAAAGTGCGCATGCCATTTGTACGTCTTCTCATCATTGCTAACTTCCTCTTGAAGCTTCCGGGGACCGACCGCTACTGAGTTCCTCGAATGGCTGACACCGTCCGATCTGAACGCGCTCGAGCCGTACTCATCCACTCTTTCAGTGCTTCTTAACGAGCGCGGCGGTATCATCGACGATACGATCATTACAAAACATGCACAAGACGCGTTCTATGTTGTGACAAATGCAGGCCGTCGTGCAGAGGACCTCGCGTGGTTCAAGCAGAAGCTCGCAGAGTGGAACGCCGGTGAACGCGCATTGAAGGACGGGAAGGTCGAACATGAAGTCTTAGAAGATTGGGGCCTGCTCGCCATTCAAGGCCCTGAAGCAGCATCATATTTGCAGTCTTTGACGTCCTTTGATCTTAGGCAGCTTACCTTCGGCAAGTCTGCCTTCGTGCCCATCGAAGGTTTCAATCTCCATGTTGCACGTGGTGGCTACACAGGCGAAGACGGCTTTGAGGTACGTTCTATTCGGTCTTTGCCACAATGCTGGCTGTGACCTAAAGAGGCCCGCAGATCTCTATCCCCCCATCACAGACCGTAGAGGTCGCAAAACTCCTCTCTAAGCCCCCAGTGCAGCTCACTGGTCTCGGTGCTCGTGACAGTCTGCGCCTCGAGGCTGGCATGTGTTTGTACGGCCAAGACCTCGACGAAGACACCACACCTGTTGAAGCTGGTCTCTCGTGGGTGATAGGTACGCGCTGTCACGATAGTTCCGCATGCACTTGCCTGATATGTGTTCTCAGGTCAGTCTCGGAGAGAACGCGGTGACTTTATAGGTGCGGAGAATGTCCTCAAACAATTGGCAGGCAAGCCGCCGAAGAGACGAATAGGACTCATCGTTGAGGGTGCCCCCGCTAGGAGTGCGTCACGCTCTCGTTAGAACTATCAAAATACCTGACGTTTTTGTGCAGCGGGTGCCAAGGTTTTTGCGCCTGGAACCCAAGACCAGATAGGTGAGTGCCATATCCTAGATCGAGATCTTCAATTACTCATACAGTCGTATAGGTGTTGTCACTTCAGGGATTCCTTCACCGACTCTCGGAAAGAACATCGCTATGGCGTATGTACCAGACGGCTGGCACACGAAAGGCAAAGAGATGGAAGTTGAGGTTCGGAACAAGCTGAGAAAGGCTGTACGTACGCCGATGCCTTTCGTCAAGCCTAAGTACTACAGGGGGTAATCGATTAGAGGGCACCGCCACAAGCAATCTTTCAACTGGCAGCTTGATAATTGTACATATTCTACTCTCCGCGAGGGTATGTATACGCTCATAATATTAATCTCACTATCCTTTGGGATCATTTCAATGCATCTGCAATATTCGCGACTTGATGTGTTATTATCGATGTTAGACGCCCGGTTACCGCTCTCGCCTGTACAGCTCGCGACGACTGCATCGCTTTCCTACAGTCTCTACCTTCTCACATACTTTTTTCGTCGCGATTTGAGCCTATCCCATCCATCTTTGTGCTCATGTCTCGATTCGTACGCGCATCCAAGTATCGGTGAGTGAAGCGATTGGCTTTAGATTGGCGGTCACAGGACTCATCGACTGTATCGCGCTGTAATTTGACAGACACGTCTTCGGACAACCAGGAAAGAAAGAATACGGATATGAGAACTTGAAAGTATCTGCCAGCGCATGGGACACTAACTTCATTGCTGCGTCCGGGGTACGTGTACCATTCCCTGATGCCAGTGCTCTATCCTGACGTTGCACTTGTCACGTCAAGAGGTATCTGAGCATCAACTGGAATGCTTCAGGCGGTGGCGCCTTCGCTATTCTGCCCCTGCCATCACCCTTTGGGCCTCTGCCACACGGGCTGCCCTTCAAGGTGCCGGACATCATCCCGCTCGCGCGCAGTCACACGGCGCCCGTGCTCGACACGGACTGGTCGCCGTTCAACGACTCGATTGTTGCGTCTGCGGGCGACGATGGCAAAGTGATGATCTGGAAGGTCGAAGCAGCGCAGTTTGAGGGCTGGGGTATGGAAGGCTGGGAGCCGCAGGACTTCGACCCGGTTGCGAGGATCGATGTCACGCCGCGCAGGGTCGGCCAGGTCCTGTTCCACCCCACGGCAGAGCACGTACTCGCTACTGCTACCGGAGAGCACACAGTAAAGCTCTGGGACCTCGCAAACCCGGACCATCCGAGGGCTGTTCTTGGCGGACACGGCGACACTATCCAGGGCCTTGCTTTCAACCCGTCTGGTAATGTCTTGGTCACGACTTCGAGAGACAGGAAAATCCGGATGTTTGACCCAAGAGCGGGTGGCGATGCTGTTCGTGTCACAGAGGGGCACGGTGGTGTGAAGGTTCGTCGCAAAGAAAGATGCTGTTGGCAATGCGGCTCATTGAATTGTAGGGCGCGCGTGTCGTATGGATGGGAGAGCACGACAAGATTGCCACCACCGGCTTTAGCAAGATGAGCGACCGCCAAGTGGCTATTTGGGAGACGGGTGGATTGTCCAACGTTAAGACCACCACGATCGATCAAAGTTCAGGTGTTATCATGCCATTCTGGAGTGATAACAATATTTTGTTCCTCGGTACGTCTTGCAAAGTGTTCTTATACATCCTCAGTTAATGTCCTTTGTAGCTGGAAAAGGGTAAGAAATCCTTTGTGCAGAATATCTTTCATGACCCTAACCTCTTTCACGCAGTGACGGCAACGTGAGGTACTACGAGCACGAGAACGACGCGCTCTATCCCCTTGCTGAACACAAATCTGGAGACCCGCAACGTGGAATGTGCTTCCTTCCTCGCCGCGCTCTCAACGTGGCGGAATGCGAGATTGCACGAGCGTACAAGATATACGGAGCCGGCGCCGTGGAGCCCATCGCGTTCATCGTCCCCCGCAAGGTCAGCCAGACTGCTTATTTTACAGTGGATTCTGTGATAACTGATATCTCATGTACTTCAGTCTGACTCATTCCAATCGGACATCTTTCCGCCTGCGCCCTCTGACGAGCCTGCCCTCACTGCCTCCGAGTTCTTCGCGGGCAAGACTGCCCCGCCGAACCTCGTGGATCTGGATACGGGTGCTGTGTCGTCCGGTCCGGCCCCCTCAGCGCCACCCTCCGCAGCCTTGCCCACGCCTACCCGGACTACCAGTGCCCCTTCCCCCGTCCCCGCTCCAGCGCCACACGTCGAGCCCGTCGTATCTTCATCGCCCAAAGCAGCGCCCGAGCCGGCGCCGGTTGCTGTGTCTCCCGTTGCGACCAGAACGCCTTCGCGCACTCTCTCCACTTCTGCTGACGTTTGTATCTTGCTTTATATCGCGGTCTGACTCTACGTGCTGATGTTGTGAACATTACCTCTACAGGACAGCGAAGTTATTGCGCTCAGAGAAGAGAACGCTAAGCTTAACAGCGAGCTGCGCGAAGCCCGTGAGAAGATCCGGAACCTCGAGCTGCAAGTGGAGACTGTCAAAGCTAATGCTAGGAAGGCAGCGGCGGCGCTGCTTGACGCGTAGATGGGAGGGGCCGTGGCCAAGTTTATAAAGAGGAAACAAAGGGGTTGTACTACGGATTTTCTTGTCGTATCATGGTGCGAATCGATCATATTATCGCTCTACTCCCTCCGACACGGCAGCCCATTGATGCCACACGAAGTATGCCAGTTATTGAATGGCCGAAGCTGCATGGATCACCGACCCTTGATGTCTCTTCCTGTTACTCTCATAATCGGCATCTGAGTACTCGATGCCTGCTATACTTGAGCGTAGTTCACACATTTGTATCACACGCCACATCCCCGAGTTCTTCTGTCCAAGCGTCCGCTGACATAAGCGTAATCCTTCTCTATGGGCGTTTATATTTTAGACCTGGATAAGTACTTCCGCAACCACCACTCATACCAACAGTACAAGCCTTATACATAGGGCGTTATTCTTTCATTGCAATCCCGACGACGTTTCCGGGGCTTCCTGAACGTGTGCTTGCACACAAACCGACCGTGATTCATCCGCGTCGTTCCGTGGCGCGCACCTTTCTTCGAGCATCCAATTCTCGACGAGTAGTATCCGGATACTAAGAAAGGGCAAAATATGGCAAAGAGAAAGTGAGCGGCGTTATATATCGTGGTTCATGTATCTTATAAGTACCAGGGTTACTACTGGGAAGGTGTTAACTGTGGAAGAGAAAGCGAGACAGGAGCTTGAGGCCGGTATACAAGAGCACACTCGAGCCATCCTCGACATGAAACACAAGTTGAACCAGCTCGTCGCTATCGCGCGCCTGCCACCAGAGCTACTCAGCGAAGTATTTCTACACTGCATCGATACTATTTCGGCCGCGCGACCCTACTCGTGGATTTCCCTTTCGCACGTATGCCATCATTGGAGAGAGGTCGCGGTGTTGTCTCCCCGGATATGGAGCAAGATCTACGTCACACGTTTAGATTGTGTGAAGGAGATGCTTGAACGCTCGAAGAAGGTCCCTATCGACGTCTATGCCGGCACTGGTATCTGGCACTGGCAAAATTCAGACGATGCCCTCCGCCTCGTTCTCAAGCAATTCGCGCGGATGCGTACCCTGGAGTTGAGGTACACGAGTCGCCTACAAGAGAAAGACGTGCCTTCATCTGCCCCGCTGCTCAAGACTCTCATGCTCGACGGCGTAGACATCGAGATGACAATAGAGGACGTGTTAACCTCGAACGGGGGTCTCTTCGAGAAATGCGACATGCCGAGCCTCGAGAGGCTCGAAATCAACAATTACTATCAGCGATGGGCAAGTCCGATATTCCGACCTACGCTGACGCGACTCGTCCTTGCCACTACGGTTGTCTCTCTGCAACCATCACCTTTGTCGGAGGTCCTCGATGCTTTGGAGGCCATGCCGCTTCTCGAATATGTGGAACTGAAGAACGAACTGCCTTCCATCGCCAGCGCTGGTGAGCTCGGCGGGGCCACTCGAGTCATCGATCTCCCCAACCTGGCGGAGCTGCGTGTGACAGACGCAGGTCTGTCATGCGCGAGTTTATTAGAACATATGTCGTTTCCCGTCGGTATCGTCTTATTCGTCGACTGTCGGATCGCTACGTCAGACGTCCGGCACGTCTGTCCTGTGCTGAAGTCCAAACTCCTGGGTGTAGGCGGCACAGAGTCCGCGCAGCCATTGTTGACCGTGTCACTTCAAGGAGAGGCCTACCATTCGACACATGTCAAGGCCTGGTCCGAATTTTATCCCGTCAGCGACTTCGCGCAGATCCCTGAGAAGATTCCGTCGACGCCTCGCTTCACCTTGGTGCTGCGACTACCCCCTGACCCCCTGGTGTTTCAGGCACTATTCGTTGGGCTCCCTTTGACTAACATTCAGAGCCTGTATCTCACTCCGCAAGTGGGATACATGCACGTACCGAAGGACATGTGGATCAGTAGTTGCGCGAGTATGACAGAGCTGCGCGAGCTCTGCGTCGGGCGCTGGGCCGAAGGACCTCTCCCGGAGGTGCTCTCAGCGCGCATCCCGCTGTCTGCAGACCCCCCGCCGAAGGGCCGTCGCAGGCGCTTGCAGCCCATCTTCCCGAAGCTGGCGGTCTTGCGCTTCGAGGGGACGCATCTGCGCCCGGCCCAGATGATGGCGTATATCGGGTACGGCGAGGACAAGCTGCTGGGGCGGTATCGCAAGGCGCTGGAGAAGCGGAACAAGTCCCGCGTGCGGCTGCGGGAGCTGGTCATCAACGCTTGCTATAACATCAGGAAAGACGACATCGATCTGTTGAAGGGGTTCGCAGAACACGTGCGGTGGGATGGGAAGGATACGCCGCAGTATGGGTATGAGAATTCGGACAGTGAGATGTACTCTGACTCGGAGCGGTGGGATGATACCGAAGACGACGAGGTCTTCATGCCGTGGGACTTCGGTGGCCCAATGGTCTGGTTTTGAGCCACTCATGATCATCGATACTGTGTTCAAAAACTTGTACAACAGCTGTGCGGTACCGTGGTACCGTCGCTCAGCCTCGATCTCAGTAACTTACTAATGTCAAGTATTGAAGCCCGGAATCTCTTGCGAGACAAATTGGCGGCAGTGAGATGCGAGGTCCGTAGTTTCGAACGTGTTCATATCTATCGTCTGACTACTATCGTGCAGACTATGTGACCCATACCACACCTTTTGAAACATGAGGTCAACTTTGCTGGCATTCTTTTCCATTCTTCGGAAAGTTGCCTCGGGTCCCTTTCCTCCAAGACCGGAAGCGCTAGCACACGAGCGCCGGCCGTTGCAGGAAGGACGCCAAGTTGGGGCGAAAGAGCTCATCATTGTAGTGACGAGCCTTCGTTTTTACTTCACTTACCAACCAATACTAACAGCCTCCGACCGCGCTGCACCGCGTTAACTTTGCAACAGCTCAAAGACACGGTGCAGATTTGAATCGAACAACGACCTGGGAGCGTACTGGCATTACGCGCCCCCACGCACGTTCGCAATGTAGGGCGGCTCTACATTTTCCCGGTCAATCGAAGACTACTTACAGTTACAGGCATGCACGCGGAGTGCTGTCTGTGCACAGGCGGTCCGGCATTCCTCCAGAAAGCCTACGAAGGTGCGATAATCCAACTAACACCAGCTAGATGAGGCTAAAGCTCCCTCAGATATGTTGCAAATAAATACATTCCAGCCTTTCAGAACGGTTTTACAACGCTAATAGCAAGCTGCACGAACGTGCTAAGCCAAGACGATATTTGTTGTCGAGAATGATATTTGATCGCGGAGACAGTGCACTGATAGCGGTGCTTGACAATGACTAGGTATGCGCATTAGTCGCGAGGCATGCAACAACTCCAGGTTTACAGGGCAAAATCAAGGTCAATACCACACGAATCACCAAGTCGAAGTAATCTATGGGAACGGAATACACTTATCAGCCGCCATCTGAACATCCATCCATGTAAGTCATGCTCTGTACGGTTGAGATCCACGTTGCCGAACAGCCACGATCTTAGGAATCATCTTCTGTTGTCTACCGTGCCTGCCGCAGATGTGATAGAGTTACGCTACTTCAGGGCGGTCGGCTGTGTGACAGAGCCTCTCCCATACTGTATCGCGCAGCGACTGATGCACCACGCGACCTACATAAGACGTGCACATCGTCTTCCGCCCTTTGTCCATTTCGTACTTGTACCCTCTTCCATACCAACCTCGCAATTATCCTATCGACAATATGGCCGCACACGAGCCTAACTCCAAGCTGCTGGTTCCAGAAGCTTTAGGTGTCCCGGACTCCATGCAGAACCAGAAGTCACGTCCGTTACCCCCGACGCCTTCTCTGCAGCAGGAGCCTCGCGGGGAGTCCGTCCAAGCGACCTCACTGTCTTCCCACACCAGCACAAGTAAGGCGGTGGAGGCAGGATACAGCTCTTCCTCCGCGCAATCATTGGAGAACATGGCCCACAATCCACCTCCATATTGCCCTCCGCCTCTTGATCTGGCTTTGCCTTCGCATCCACCAGCACTGGCACAAGCGTACATCCCAGACCAGAAGGCTTTCTATAAACCAGGCACGAGTCGGAGTCCGTCCGACGAAGCATTTGACCCCACTTCTCTCTATTCCGACCATGCGCATGATGCGAGCTCCTCGCGATTCCCTGCATCAACAGAGCCTCTCATCCAATCTCCTCATAGGAAGTATTCATCGGAACCGCTGCCCAGATATGCTAGTCGGCTGAGGCGGCGCGCGTCTGAATACCCCCCGGAGAAGATATCGTTCACGTTGACCGCCGAGATGGATGTGCCTACAGATCCTGTGAACGACTTCAGGTCCCCAGGGATGATACTATCCAGGAAGCGGATTGCTGGGCTGGCGGAGATGGACAGCGCCAGATTCTCGTATGTTGCTTGCTTTTCAGGTTGTTATTCGAACTTGTCTAACCGTAGATCAGCTGGTTTCATCTCAAAGTCTGTCTGATCGCAGGCGTGGGGTTCTTCACGGATGCGTGTGTATCTTAGAAACGCTCTCTGAATCAAAACTCAGTCATATTGACCGTTGCACAGATACGATATCTTCTCTATCAACATCGCTTCAACGATGTTAGCTTACGTGTATTCCGGAGGAACTGGTATGCGACTTGCATCTTCCTTCACACGTCACTGTGACACTGAGCGCACCCCATATCTGCAGCCGTACAGTTTAATGGCGCACAGAACTCCGTGGTCAAAGCAGCAGCCCCGATTGGAACTCTAATAGGGCAGCTACTCTTTGGATGGTTGGCAGACCGTGCCGGCAGGAAAAGAATGTGTATGTGCGATTTTCCATGAAGTCCTCTCATCACGCACTCATGTTCTATTGTCCATAAATTCCTTCCATCGTGTACTCATGTTCATGATATCTATCACTCACATTCTTCTTTTCTAGATGGTATAGAGCTTATCATCATCGTAATTGGAGCCTTCGGGCAGGCCCTGGTCTCCAATGACACCGTCGGGACTATCGACATCATTTCCACTCTCGTCGTCTGGCGCTTCATTGTGAGTAGACTAGCGCCGGAGGCAGCGTTCGTCTAGCCTAAGCTCTGCAATGTAGATGGGGCTGGGAATTGGAGGAGACTATCCTATGTCTGCTGTAATCGCCTCTGAGTTCTCTTCAGTTCACATAAGGGGCAGAATTGTCACGGCGGTGTTCTCAAATCAGGGGTGGGGACAGCTTTGTGAGTGGTCGCCATATCTACACTTCACCGCACTATAGTACCTGTGTCTTGACGGTGACATTTTGTTTCTTTCACAGTTGCCAGTATCATTGGATTCCTTTGCATACTAGGATTCCGTAATGGGTCGCACAACCTGTCGAATCTGAGCGCGACCGACCCGGAAGTTCTCCGCGACATCGACCGGGCTTGGAGGATCCTTGTAGGCGTCGGTTGTGTGCCTGCTGCAATCGGAATATACTCCAGGCTGACAATACCCGAAACGCCAAGATTCACAATGGATGTCGAACGAAACGTCAAGCAAGCGGTGGACGACATCGACCGCTTCCTGACCACCGGCGGCTATGCGTATGACCCGGACTCTATTGTTGTGAGAGTCATTGCTCCTAAAGCAACGCTTCGCGATTTCCTCCGATACTTCTCAAGGTGGAATAACATGAAGATCCTCCTCGGCTGCGCGTACTCTTGGTTTGCCATCGACGTGCGTTCGATACACACTCCAGCTCGATGTTGAGTTAGCTGCTGACTCTTGTCCTGCTTTGCTAGGTCACATTCTACGGACTGGGTCTGAACACGGACAAATTTTTCAATGCTGTCGGGTTTGCCCCTTCTTCTACCAGGCACTCACTCTGCCACAGCGTTCCCTGGAATTTATCGGGTCCCGCGATCTTTGGGACTGGACCTGGATCTGCCGAGAAAGTCTACACATACTTTTCTAATCTATGCACCGCGAACATGCTGCTCTCTGCAGCAGGTCTCATACCGGGGTATTGGGCGACCTTTCTTCTTATAGATCACGAGAAAGTTGGCAGGAAACCAATCCAGCTAATTGGATTCTCCATGTTGACTATATTGTTTCTCGTTCTCGGTAAGTCATTTCACATTGATAACCGTTCATGATGCTCAATCTCTGGTCTACGTAGGCTTCGCCTTCAAGCCGCTTGTTGGGGATGATCCTCCTATGTCTACTTCGTTATTCACGCTGACGCCGGGCGCCAAGGGCTTCGTAGCCCTGTTTGTTATGACAAGCTTCTTTCAAAACTTCGGGCCAAATACTACGACATTCGTGATTCCTTCAGAAGTGTTTCCCACTCGTTACCGTTCCACTGGACATGGCATATCAGCCGCTAGCGGAAAACTCGGCGCCATTATCTCGCAGTTCGCACTCAATCTGTGTAAAGCAGAAGATATGTACGTCACAGTCGTCATATTGCCCTGTGGGTCTTTTCTGATCACATACACGTTGCAGTCTAAAGGTGTACGCACCCTTCGCGGCTACTGGAATCTTATCGACGCTTCTGCTCCCCGAGACCCGACGGAAATCGATAGAAGACAACTCAAACGAGGAGCAGGAAACATTTATACTAGGTGTGTTGTATACTATGTTCGTGTTTGGATGTCCTCATGAAACGTTCACAGGTCCTGTACGCCAGGAAGCTAATACCAATCGCACCACATACCCTTTCGTGTGATAATCTGTGTGGGCTTGCAGATCTGAGCGCACGTTCATTCCCCTTGTATCATAGCAATCTACCGTCATGTAGCGACTATCTCGATATTTTTGAATCATAGACTGATTCTCTTTCCCCCTTTCGAAATCTCCAAGAGGTCATCGGTTTGCTCTCGGTGTTCAACGTGGAGGATTCGGAAGTGCAAACGTGCGCTCTCTTTTCCGAGTCATGATTGGCTTTTAAGCCGGTCTCCTCATAGTACCGGTCGGCAGTCGATGAGCCAATGTAGAGGATTCGGCGAGAAGAAAAGAGACAAAACGGAGCCGCAGAGACACGACGTGTGGGTAGTACTGTTCAGGTGAAGCGTTGAGACTCGGCGTGAG